>NMRB01000311.1:265681-289283 GCA_002633025.1 Notospermus geniculatus | reverse complement strand
ATGGTAAGGAGATGCAAAGTTCACATTTCCGACCCCTCTTAGGTCCTTTCCGTGAGCATGGGTCACAGGTGGGCTTAGCCTGTTGGATGTCCGAGGTGGGGACCTTGGCTCTTACAAGCACATCCCGGAGGTTTTTTGGCCTCCGGAAAGCAATGAGGGGTGGCTCTGGGCAGCATTCCTTCATTAAAGGGTTCAAATGGAGTAATGGTAGGAAACGGCGAGTGATAGCAGTGATGTCTGGCAGTCCGGGGTGGTAAGTGAGAACTAATGGGATCCTGCGGGTTTTAGAGGACCGTTGGTTGTCCTGGACCCCACTCCCGTTGGCACCCTGGGTAGCATGGCGACCCCCAGAATCAGCTCTGTCTGTACCCCCATCCTGGGTACCGGTATTTGTTCCCGTCGTCGTAGGGGGGTGGGCCCCCTGGTGGTCATAACGTTCGATCGCCCTTTCCACTTCCTTTGCAACCTTCCGTCTGTTATGGCCCCTGTCTGCGAGGAACCCTACCAAGTTCTGGAGGTGTTTCAGGGCTGCTGGCCGTTCTGAGCAGATGGACAGGATACGAAGGGCTTGGGAAAAGGGGATGGAGCGTTTAACATGGCCAGGGTGACACGAAGCTGGGTGGAGGTATTGGTGAGTGTCCGTGGGTTTTACATAGAGGTCAGTAACAATCCTTGAGTCACGGACACTTATGATGATAGACATAAGTGTTCATAATACAGTTTAATGAAAATATATTTTTTACAATCATTTACTGTAACCGAGGTTGAAATAAGCGTTGGGGACGAGGTGCCAAGAATCTTGGAAGTGAATCCAGGGTCTAACGACCGAAGCCGAAAATGACATCGTCCCAAGGCAAAGGCTCATTTCGAGTTAGATCCTGGGGACGAGGTTGTACAAATGGGAGAAGAAATCGTACGCATTTTTGCTGGGCGATGATAAGTGTTGGCAAGGACGTCACGACTGAGCCAGGTCTTTGAATCCAGCTTTCCTCACAAAAAAAGTTGCATACGCGCATTACGGCCCGTATTCTACGTAGAAGCCTCCTTACTCTAAGGTATACTTTGAGGCTTTTGTATTCTGACCTGCAAAAATAGCTAAATGTTAACCTTAGAGTAAAGGCGCCGCTCCACGTGACAGTTTTCTATCGAAAGTTTGCTGTCAGATAGTCAATTACTGCTGTCAGACAGCAACAATTTATGTCATAGTACTGATTCCTTGAATATGGGGTTCACAGCCAAGACCTCCGTAAGAAGATCTGTCTAGGCTATTCATTCGGACTGCCTAGGCCCGCGACCTCCTTCAGGACAAAAGATTTAGGAAGAGGAATTCCTGCACAAGAAACGGCATTCGAACGCGAGTGGGTTAGTCAAGTGGCTGCCTATTTACGTCACTCGCGTTCACGTTCGCCGTTCGCGTTCAGGATCTTAACCTCTCTAATATGGCTGTCTCCATGGTTGGTTCCGACATCTTACACAACAGGTTTTGATCCGAGTCAGAGTTCCAAGTCGAGGAAATTTCCTTCGAAATCCTATAAGAGAATATGTAGTCTCAAGCACAGAGTGGCGATTTCACTCGACGTAATGCTGAACGTTGACAAAGATCTTGATTCTTCCTACCCAGGCAGCTCCATGTGGTGTTTTCCAAACTCTTCAACCTTAAACACAACACCCTGCTATGGTATAGGTGGTAAAAATTAAAGATGAAACTATATAATATTATGTATCTTGTATCAATCGTTTCGACATATGAAACCTCTTTTGAGAAGCCACCTGATCTATACATAGGCCTATCCTCACCACACCACAGTAGAGCTGAAAGGGTAAATGTCGTCCTGGGTATATACAAAGATTACCCAGGATCTCAATCTTCACTAAAACAATACCCAGGGTGTAGTTTCGGTAGCCGAACATCACCCAGCATGGTAGTATGACACCTGGATTCGAGTGTCTCTCGCCCGTCGTCGCGTGACAGCCTGTAGAATGTCATAAACAGCTACACTCAACAAGTACCGCGGAGCAAGACCGCGAGATTCCACGGGATTTCTAAATAGGACTCGTTCCTAGGCACTGATTGCGGATGCTGGGTGATGTTCGGCTACCGAAAGTGCACCCAGGGTATTGTTTTAGTGAAGATTGAGATCCTGGGTAATCTTTGTATATACCCAGGACGACATTTACCCTTTCAGCCACAGTAGACGTCGACAGTGGGGATCATAAGGTCAGTTTTCTGGGGAGGGCGGGAGGTTTTTTTAAAATTTTTTGAGTTTGAAATGCATGTTACCATGGTAATCATGGCAATCTGAGGGTAATTCCAAACATAAAGGTAGGAATTGAAATAAAAACTACTTTCTATCCATTAAAACTGTTAATAATTATTTAAGCATCCCGGCCTACACAGTGGGGCGGCTTAGCTGATCAATTGTGCACTTTCCCTTAAAAGCATGAAACTCGGCAGATGGTTAGAGTAACACAAAACAACGATTTTTAGTCCAGGGGCCACCGGAAATTGCACCCCGTGTGGCGGCCATCTTAGATTTCAAAATGGCCACCATTGTAGATCTGTTTTGTTGAATATCTCCTAATTGAGTAACTAATTGAGATATCAAGACAGTTGAAATTCCTATACCCACATTTCAAGGGTCTAGGAATCCAATGGTGCATAAAATGTTTGAAAATTGTTGCCGCCATCTTGAAATCCAAGATGGCCGCCATCCACAAGCTATTGTGCTCAATATCTCCTTAACTAGTAGAGATATCTAGACAGATGAAACGCCTGTACCCACATTTTAGGGGTCTAGGAATTTAATGGTGACATAAAATGTTTGAAAATTGTTGCCGCCATCTTGAAATCCAAGATGGCCGCTATCTACAAGCTATTCTGCTCAATATCATTAGTGAATATCTCCTTAAGTAGTGGCGATATTGAGACAGTTGAAACGTCTATACCCACATTTTAGGGGTCTGGGAATCCAATAGTGACATTGAATATGTGGCAGCTATCTTATAGTCAAAGATAGGCACCATCCAAATCTACAAACATAGCGTATCATCAGTCGACAGGTCGACACACAACATGGGGAGGAATGATCCATCAAGAAGACATCACGAGCAGTTGGCTGAAAAAGCACAGCTGATCATCTCTTGGCTTTTCTAGTCTCTGTTGCATTCCCCAACACAAGAACATAGTGATGTGCATGGAAGTGCAGACTTACGCCTGCACCGACCAGTGCATCATTTTGTGCAAATTAAAGGCATTATTTTTATCAACCAGTTATGAAAATCCAGTTGTTCAGTAGCCTATTATATATGCACTGGTACTGTTATTCGCGATGACGTCTTCGATACACTACACAGGCAGGCGGCGTATGTCAGTGAGGTGTTTATGACTGGTCAGTCCATGGTTTCCATAGTCCAGTATTCAAAAGTCCATTGATCCATAGTCCATGTTTCTCGAATACCCGTTTAGGCCAAGTGGGGTGGGCATAGCTATGTAGCCATCATCATGGTTGGGCATAAGCCTACGCGGAATGCATTGGCCGGGGAGAGGCATGCACTAGGCCTAGGTGTAGGCCTACAGTACAGTCAATGACCAATCCCAATGCATTCTGACTGCATAGGCCTAGGCCTACATAGGCATGATGGACCTAGGTCTGGGCCTAGGCCTACCCATTTTCTTCTAGGCCGACAGGCCTTTGCATTGCTTTGCATGGCCTAGGCCTATTACGCATGTTTAGGCTACACTAGGCCTACCTTTCTTAAAGCTGACGTCTCCGCACAAAAAGCCCCCATGCCCCCATGCTCCTTTAACAGGCTAGGCTAATAGGCCTATCGGCAGGGGGCTACTCACCTTTATTGGATATATGTTGCCATTTCCAGTTGGTGCTTTTGATTTAGTTTTTGACTTTGGATAGAAACTTTGATAGAAACGTAAGTTCGGTTCATTTATAGCTTTATAATAATAGCCAGTCGGGTGAATGCCCTCTTCCGCGTTTGTCTCGACATTGTGGCCAATGCACGTGATGCATAAAAGCGCGCCGCTTGCCCTATTCGCGGGAGTGACGTCAGCGGCAAGGGAATCCCGAAGCTCGTTCCCACGCCGTCAGTTTGAGAGCGCGTGAGCGCCGCCGGGAGTTCAAATGTGTAACTAAAATCTAGACTGGACTCGCACTGGGTATTGATCCTGTAATGACAATCCTGTTGGGTGGCGAGGGCGAGAAGATGGTGTTCGGGGCGTAATCGGAACTGTAGAGGGCAGTATTGATGCATCCAATATTGCTCTAGCTGTGAAAAGGGTGAGTTGTATTGACTATATTTGGACGCAGAGATTGGGTACCACCCGTTGGTAATGACCAGTTGAAGAAGCCCATTAAGGTTGCCTACTCCAACATAGTCAGTTAACGCGCACAACATAGGGTACATGTATAGTGGGCCTTTTCTCGCCAAATTTGGAATACATGTACTTCTTCTGCGTTGCGATTACCACGGTGGAATTTTTCTAAGGGGTAGGTAGTACCGCATTGCGATCCGCATTTCCAACAGGCAGAATGACCTGCCACATACCAGCGCAAGTGCCTGACCACAACGTGTCGTTTTAACCTCTTGTGGTATTCCGGGCAAATAGACATACATGTATAGACCCCACCAGACCCCCAATTCACCAATTTCCACGATCCTTACATCGTCCTGTGTCTCATGGTGATCGTTCGTGTCCACTTCTGACTCAGACTCTTCCTGAGTCGTACCACCTTGTGATGACTAGGAGTCCTCGTAATCCAAGTCGGTATCGACTATCGGGTCGCCGCAATATGCCATCTGTAAGAGTTGAATAGACTGTTGATACGCTACCATCTATAAGAGTATGGAGAATTCTCGTTGATACTTACCCAATGTCTGTCCAACCTAAAAGCAGGCCCTCGATTCCATAGCTGGCTACCTTTTTAGCAGCCTCTCATGGGGTACTGTGTCAAAAGCTTTGGCGTAATCCAAAAACAGTATGGGGCCATATTCATAAAGGGTGTTTAGCCTAATCAGCGTACAAATTCTGCATTACACAGGTTACAGGCCTAGAAAAATATTGTTCTGCCTTCTGTATGCTGCCTGATCTCTGGCATTTACCCACAATATGATCACACGTCTAACTTTCCTGCGTGCGACAGAATTATCGTCTTCTTTTGCCGGGGAAACGTTCGACTGGTCGCATGTTTTGGTGGGCAAGGCACTAATCCTTTTTCTGAAGACTATGTTTCTTCAAAAATACTGGCATGATCTAGATATACATGTATGTAAAATTTTTACACTCTAATATTTTTGTGATTTCCGACATTCTGTTTCTACCTTGCCAGTCCTTCATCTGCAATACTGGTACACCAGTTGCACGAGAAATACGATACTGGAGAACGCACTTCATGTACATGTATTTGTAATGCTTGATTTCGATAGAATCGCGTTATTTGCAGTGTTTCATTTCGATATCATGTAATTTGAAACGTTTCATAGGCCTATCACCTTATTTGTAAAGTTATTTGCAATGTTTGATTTCGATATCATGTTGTTCGCAATAAATTCACTCAAACCGTGAATAGTTTGGTCATTCAAGGCATATTTATGAAGTGTAACCGCAGCTAATGAATGTTTGGGTCCATTTCATTGAGCTAACACCTTGGCAGAATGGTTAAATCGGCTATTTTTTGAAACAATTTGTGTCGTCTTACAATGCGTACACTCGTTCAGACAGGCAGTCTTACAATGCGCCCAGGACGAATATCTGGTTCAGATTCTGTTCAGAATCTTTCACCGGATCCGAACCGGATTCCAACCGGATTCGATTCAGATTCCGACCCAAAATCTGATTCGGATATGGCCCCTGAATCCGGTTGGAATCCGGATAGGAATCTTGTTCAGTTTCTGAATGGAATCTTGGTAAGAATCCAGGCCAGATTCCGAATGGAATCTGAACAAGAATCCAGGTGGGTTTCTGATTGAAATCTGGACCTGAATCCAGGTTAGTTTCTGATTAGATTCTGGACAGGAATCCAGGTGAGTTACTGATTGGAATCTAGACAGGAATACAGGTGGGTTTCTGATTAGAATCTGGACAGGAATCCAGGTTAGTTTCTGATTGGAATCTGGACAAAAATAATCCAGGTGGGTTTCTGATTAGAATCTGTGGAAGAATCCAGGTGAGTCTTCGATTGGTATCTGGGCAGTTACGTTTTGCAATGAGATCCGCAGTAGATTTCGGATCAGATAGTGAATCAGGTCTGAATGAAGCAGTGTAAATACAATGGTTGTCATAGGTTCTTGGAAGCATAGCATTGNATTTAGTTGAAAAAAAGTGCAATTTACTTGTCTCAACACACCTTTCTTCTGCATATGGCTTTACCACAGCATACAACAGCCCATTTATGCCTGTCTTACATTATGGTAGAGCTGTCTCTTCGTCTCCACGGTTTTAGTTCCTGCATATGCGCTTTTATTTAAACGATATAGGTAATTGTTTTAAGCTAAAATGTGTCGTCTGCTAGACAGGAAGCTCTTACAATGCGTATCCTCAGATTTGAGTCACCACAATGATTACAGCAGCATGCCTTTTATAGTGTATTCGTTCACCTAGGACTGTCATTTTGACCTTAGCAGTGGTATTTATAGTGATTTGGAATCTCAGCTTTGCCAAGCGTATGCGACCGGAACTTTCTCCCGCAGCTGTACGGCAAGGTTGATTGTACACCGTGCTTATGTGTCCACATGAAAGTTGGGAACATGAAACATTGTAAAATGATGGCATCGCTTAGTGTGTTGTCTGGCGTGCAATGCATCTCATTTTGGCTGAGGTCGCTTGTCAATGCAGAGTGTTGTAGTTTCTCTTGTTGGAGAAACGTGTACTGGATTGTGTTTGAGTTGTCTGAAAAATTCAAACATAGTGAGAATATCAGAGGGAATTTCTGATGACGATATACTAGTTATGTTGCGTCATGGTTTGATGTGGAAGGAATTGGTTCGACCATGAAGGTACAGGTAATGGAGGAATCTGAAAAAGTAAAAATCCGATCCTTGATGTAGCATTTTGACGGACCTATCAGATGATTGAGAAGTACTATTGCCACGTCGACAAAAGTGCCACTGTTCATCATCTAGGAAGGCTTCCAATGGCCTCTGCCACAGATCATCACATTGTGAGTGGAGCTTGGTCAGGTACTTTTCAAAAGAAGCGACTGGGGACGGGTGTTAGAAGAGGATATTATTCTCAATTTTAATGAGGTGTGAGGTCCCATGCGCTGCTGACACCAAGCGGTAAATACTGGAAATAACCATCGCGTCAATCGCTAGGCCCTTCCTCTTTATACCTATTTAGAATGAACTCGCAATAGGCTGTAAATCCATGTGTACGCCCACATCAAAGTTTCATGCCATTGTTTTTGGCCGTAAAGTACTATCATTCCATAACTTAATATAGGAATGTCTCACTAAGTTAATACCGGTTGTTTTATGAAGAATCTGTTTGCGAACATTTCTAATGAACGCCTCCCGTTACGAGTAGATCAACACAATGAAATACAATACACCCACAAATTATAAAGGGCCAACAATGCCAAACGAGGAATGAATTTGTATTGAAAACATGTTTAAAGTCAAAATCACCGTTTATTCTCGATGGATCAAAAAAAATGATGACATAACTTATTAGTTACTTCTCACCGAATCAAGGTTGAATCTGCGGGGAGAATACTTTTTTGTGTACTTCTAATTTAGTAAGTGCTCTCGGTTTTTGTCCGCAAACCGCAAGCTAACCACAACGTTTGCCAGGGTCTCATGCTTTACGAGAAAGACATGTACACGAAGCAGTAGGTTCTAACACCCGTGGATATTTCTCGTTGCCAGAAAGCTCGTACATGCGAACTTCATTCGTGTCACTCGCCTGATCGTTTTGGTTGTGATTCTTGGTCGCCTCGTCGATAACTTGAAAAACCTATCTTTGTCCAGCCGCATCAGTGCCGATAAATGTATTCTTGTTCATACTGCGCAAGTTCTCCCGACCTCGCCGACAAAAATAGTATATAACCACAAACCAGACTTCGTTTTGCAGACCAACCCGGGTGTTGGTGTCGAATACATGCTGATGGTTGGTTGTACAGTTTATCCATATCCTCCTGAGAAATGGGGCTATCCAGGGAAAACTACACCACCAGGTGGCGCTTCTGTACTTTAGGTCCTAGTGTCACTGTTTGCAACATCACGCTGGTGATTCAAATTGTCAGAATGTCCGGACCTGGGACCTTATTCACGAAGCCTCCGTAACTTTAAGGGTACGCAAATCCTTTGTCAGGCTGATCATGAACAATAGGTTGTCCGCTAAAGGACAATAGTTTGTGCACTTCCGTAAGTTACGGGAGCTTCGTGAATAAGGTCCCTGAGCTGATAGCAGATGGTGCATTCACAACCATGTGTGGCTCAATCTCCAGAATTCACGAATTTTCGACCCCAACCGGGGTCTTTTTCAAGTGGAACTTTACAATCTGAAACTCTAGAAAAGTCTTTTCTAGAGTTTCAGATTGTAAAGTTCCACTTGAAAAAGACCCCGGTTGGGGTCGAAAATTCGTGAATTCTGGAGATTGACTTCTTGCTTATTATCATTTTGTGTGTCAATTTTGTGCTTTTCTGTATCTTGGATGTGTGGCTCAATAGTGTTCATGACAATGGCGCAGATTCTTGAAAAGTCACCTACGTTATGTCATAAGACACCTGGATATAACCTCAGAATATTACCCTTTGATTCACATAATAGCGAATCCAAGGGCCAAATACACAAGAAGTCGGCCGATTAGGCACATGTTGGCATTTCATGCGCTTGCGTGTGGAGATAGGGCATTCATGATGAGTGCTCACACTAGAAGGTTTGTATTCGGTATTTCCAACCATTCCTGCCCGAGTTTTTTGCCAATTTCCTCCGCAAGGTGACGCATCGATGCTCTCGCTTACACCTTTGCCCCCAAGCTAAATCATTCCGCAGCGTGGAACTATTAACGAATGACGTCATCCAAGATGGCCGCGCCCATGGAACCCTCGACTCGAGTGAAAAAATCACATTTAAGAGCTTTGTTTGCCTTTCCCTGCCCACCAAAGGGTTAGTGTCCGCAGTTTTATGGCTATATTTAGGGTTAGGAACAGTGTTCGTGGTGGGGGGATAGGCCTAAATGCAAAAATGCCACGAACTGTGTTCCACGACATTCGCACTGCGTGCGTCGTGTACCAAATCCAAAGTGCACGTTTTCAGACCGTAGAAGGTGATAAATAATACTTTTCCAATAGCCCACAGTCAAATATTGATGTCCAGCTGTCTCGGAGTATCGTCTCTTTTGTATTTGTGAACGGCTTTCCTTCAAGTGTACATCCATGACATCCATTTTGAATTTGACAGAACAAACCCACGTGTTATTGTTTACTAACGCCATATGTCAATCAAATAAGAACATTCTGTTTGGTTGTTGGCCGGTTTACACCACCATGTAGTGCCCTTGCACGGAAAAATAGTGCGCCATTTAGAACACAATAAATTGCAAAATATATTGGTTCTGATCGAAATTCTTTGTTAAATAGATGTATTTTAAGTTATCAAGTTAATCTGACGAAAATTAAAGTGATTTTAAGCGTTATAAATACGACCTGCGCTCAAGCGCAGGGTGATGAGGGTGCTTGGTGGCAAAGGTGTAAGCCAGAGCATCGCGGAG
The DNA here is from genome assembly GCA_002633025.1 of Notospermus geniculatus. Lineage (NCBI taxonomy): Eukaryota > Metazoa > Nemertea > Pilidiophora > Heteronemertea > Lineidae > Notospermus > Notospermus geniculatus. The sequence continues at coordinate 279,558 of NMRB01000311.1, read as the reverse complement.
GCGTCACCTGGTGGAGGAAATTGGTTTTTTGCTTCATTGAAAATTATTGAGATTATGTCAGACACCTGTACGAATTGTCAGTCAATGAAATTTCCCTCTGAACGCGCGTCAGTTAAAATGTATGTACTTCGTTCATAGCCAAAATAATCTCGTACCTCGCTTCTCGTAACGTTCAGTGGTATCCTAAGTAACGAGCTAATAAAAGCACTGCGGTTGGAGGATGGCAGCAGCGATACTAGTCCTTTTTCAGTTATTACGGGGAAGTATGTTCTGTTTCAGGTAAAGAATCCGTCTCCATGCTGATGTTTCGTCGCAGCACACAGCCCAACCACGTGATGATGGCCAGACAGACCAACGCTATAAGACAAATGAGGGAAAGATTCCAGCACACATACGTCTGGGGATTGCAGCCCCTGATATCTCCCCCGAAGCACAAAACAAGAACTAGAAATTACATAGGAAGTGATGTGTATTTTCCACCTATGGTGTGGGCTACTAACATTTTTTTATGGAATGCAAGAGGTGATCGATATTTGTACGATTTGCCGCATTTGTTGCACTGGTAATGGTCGATCCTGCCATGGAAAAGCTTCTTGTGCTCACTGAGATACCTGGCTTCATCAAAGGACTGGTCGCAAGCATCGCAGAGATGACTTTCCTTCTGTGGAGTCTGTGTTCTGAAAATATACAAAGACAAAACCTTGATGATTCAAGTACCCCTTATCACTCATAGGTAAATTATACAACAATCTTACGGTCATCTTGTAGTAGTTGTTGAAGCTGTATAAAAATACTGTGAGCGGATCCCGGGGGAGCAGCCGACCTATATTGCTCCCCGAAGTAGAAGTTTAGTATTAATGCCGATCGGGTTTCAATGTAGCTTTGCCCATGTTGTGTGCAAAATTTCATTTTGACCTGGAACCCATTCCTTAAAAGTGCTTAGTGGTAGTTGTTGCACAGATCAATTTTGGATAAATCAAAAATAAAAACGAAACAAGTATGCAGTATTATTTCGATATATCAGATTCTGTCAAATTATGTATGACTAAGTTCTTCGCTCGCTGATATTTTTCCTTCTGTTTATCAACAGCCTCCGCCTGCATGTCGTGCACCTCTTTTGACTAATAGTCAAAGATGACTTTAAACTGCGAGTGTTCCTCAGACTTTATGGCACTAGATTCTCCATTCAAAACTTCAGATTTAATAACGATAATTTGTTGTTGACGATTGCGATCTTGTCATCCATCATCTTCTCAAATTGGTGAAGTTTCCTATCTACTACTGTTTCGACCACCTGTTGGACTGTATTTGTAACAGATTTCACATTTTCGTTAATATGACTAACCTTGTCTACCAGGGACTTGACCTGGAGGCGCATTTGAGTGTTTTCTTCAACCACCTTAGCAAGCATCGATTGGATACAAATCAAGCTTTGGTTAACATTGCCAACATAAAGACCTTGATGAAGTGTTGGAGATATAGGAGTATTTCCAGCAACCCTCTCAGGTTCCGATTTATCTGCATGTCATCTACAAACTACAAATGTGAAAAATGCAATAAGGGAGGTATCTGATATGCAGATGTTTACGAACAAAGATCAAACAACTTTTTAAAAAAAAATTAGGAATGAACATGTCTAAAAATCAATGATGCCTAGTGTGAAATGGCGAGGTGTTGAAGTGTCATGGTCGACAGTAGCGCAATTTTAGATCGCGCTGGGGTGTATGGTAAACATTGTTGCTGCTTACGTTCACTGAAGTGTCATAGGTGGTCTGAATGTTTGTGGCTCCTTGATATTTCGACACTTCGAGGTTGTCCAGTTTGAGCCTTTTGTCCTTGTAAGAATCGTTTATGTTTGTTGCAAACTCGTTCCAGAATTTTACTGTGATTGAACTTTTACCATCGGAAATCTCGACAAGTTTCCTTTTGGTCGTTTGTGAAGCGTACAGATCACAAACCTAGAAAAAGAAACCCGAGACATTGTCCGTTCCAATCATTTGGGTATTCCTTGACGATATCCTGAGAATCGGGGCGTCGTTTCCATCACTCAAGTGACGGAGGAACAGCAGCACGAGCTGCTGCTGCTGCAGCAGCCGTGAAAAACCTGGTATGCTGCGATGCGTGGAATTGACGTATTTTGAAAATAGTGTGCTGGGGAGAAATGTACGAGTGCAAATGACCATTTTTTTCGCACTGCGTTATGGTACCGTGTGACGAAGTCATGAGACGGCCATTGGTTCTTGTTTCAGCACACTTGGTTTGATAGAAAGGTTTTGATTATACCCCTTTAATATATACTGGATAGGTCAGCTTTAAGAAACCCTTAAGCAGTGATTCTTTTGAACTTAACCAAGCGGTGATACTTTGGACTGGAATGTGGTTTCTATGCGTTCATTTCAAATATGTTCTCAGAATATGACATTTAATTCCTTAGGACTTCGTGATGTGTGACTAGACATTTGACTGGGCTTCTGAAGCCGTTTATTGGATTCTTGGAACTGGTTTTAGGGGCGGTGGCTTAGAATTTATGAACTTGTTTTGGCTAGTTTCTGGGAGATCATTTTGAGAGTAGACTTCGCCATGTGAAGCTCCTGTTCATGTTTGGTCCACGTAGATGTAGCTGTGGACGTTTCCTGGTGTTGGAACCAAAGTGTGTCATTCGGACACTGTGATCTTCCTGGTGTTGGTACCGTGTCGAGAGATAGGCCTACCGTTCGGCGGATCCTGTGTCGTACGGACACCTGTCGCAGCTGGACCATTCGTTGGAGTCGGGTGGGACGCCACCCAGGATCGCTTCACGTGTGCCATAAATCCATAAGTATAAGTTTCTTTTGCTAGCATTAATATATACATCGTGCCATCTTCCCCTAGCCATAAAATCGCGGCCGCGTCTGTCAGGTTTTTTTTAAGTGTGGAATTGAACTGTGTTAGAACTGTGGATCTCTGATAAACTGTGTGACTTGTTGCGCTTAGTTTGGACTCTTTTGGACGTTTTAAGTAAGTTAATATTTTAGTTCCGTGTGAATAAGTTGTTTCCTTTCAATCGTTTGGTAACATTCTGTAGAAATTTAAATGCAACATCCTTGACCAAAGGCCTCAGATTTTCAGCATACCAGCAATAACTTTTTGGCCACGATGGAGAACACTTCCAAGTTGTTTTAAAGCTGTGTGAGCTGCCTTTTTAACTTGGTCTGCTTCTACAACATAACATGATGCCAAGAGATACTCAACGTCCTTTGCAAATCTTCCATCTCAGTGCAAAAGTCTCTGATTAAAGTAATTCCTTGTTGTCAGTCTGCTGTCTCGTTTAGTAGAAAATGTATGCTGCATGAGGAAATATGTCTGGGTTTGCAAGTTCTTCAAAATGTTCATCAGTCAAAAATGCTACTGGCTTTTGATTTTCTCCTGGAACAACAGAAATGATCTGATCAAAATCTTCACTTGTCTCAACTTGAAGACATGTATCTAAAGGTAAACAACACCGGTTGGCAGATTCTTCAAATGCTACTTTGTCATCTTCGTCTTCCTCTAATTGTTCATTGTTCATGCTCTGTTGGATAGGCCTACTTGGCTGTTCTTCACCATTTGGACATAATGCTACATAATGCGTTTGGTCAATCAGGCCTGATGTTACATGTGGTAAACTTTCATTCACCTGAGACGCTGTTGGTCGAATGATGGTGAATTGGTTTGGGTTGAGAGTGGCTAGTATTCTGATTTCAATGTGCAATATGTCACTCATACCCTGAACAGAGATATTATCAGCCCATGGATTGTGGTGTTCAAGTCTATCAATATATCTATACCACATTTTTTCTTGTCTATTAGTAGGATCTGGTATACGGGATATTGCTACATCTGTTTCTCCTGCGCACTCTACATCTATTGAGTTTTGTCCAACGTCAGTTGGATCAGCAATGAACCCTTGGTAGTTCTCTGTTTCTGTTTCTTTAAAGAAGTTAACGAGATTGAAAATGTCAGTTTTTTGGATATTTTCCACTACACAAGTCCAGAATTGTTCTAAACGTTTCAAATCCCCTTTCGGAATCCTTCCTCAGTAGGTTAACGAGATTGTTGCGAAGCTGACACGGTGCCACAGCCTGAAGACCTGCTCCTTGCGTCAAATTAACAGCAGAGAAAAAACAATTGCCATCACCTGGTACATTCTGGACAGTGTAATTTCTTTGTGCTGCTAGGGTAACAACGTTTCCTGGTACAGGTACCGGTAACTCTGAAAGTCCTGTTGGATACTTTTCAGCCACTGTTGGGATTGGAACATGATCTGATTCTTGTATATTTGTGTCATCGCTTGATAGACCGTCTATGTCTTCTTCTGCAGTTTCATCAAGAGTGACAGCATTCAATAACTGACTGTCTTGAGCTTGTCATTCCCTTTCCCAATCAATGTTCAGCTCAATGTCGTTATATAACAGAGTTTTGTTCTCCTTTAGCCATACAAGTGCCCGCATGACCTTCTGAGGTCTGATGTAATCATACAGATAATGACCTTTGTATACAAGTTTTCTCTTTAGCTTCATTGGGACAATATTTGCTTGGCTTGGTAACCTTGGTAAAACTGTACATACAGGTTCAAGTGACGTTGGCACATTAACAGCTGCACCGTGTATTGCTTTTTGTTTGCCGCTTGGTAAGGCTACCATATTCATGAACAGGATACGTTGATCAATTATCCTTCTTTCAAGTGGTTTTAAATCTGACAACTCATCTGGAATTTCATCCAGTTGTAGATTATTTACATTATTGGCTGGAGCTGGAATGTATCCACCTTTAAGTCTTCTGTCGCATGTTTTACTAACTAACATGCCTTCGTCTGTCTTACACAGGTTGTCTGTATGAAACATGGTTTTCGCCACCTCAGGTTTTTCATTTTGAAATTTCTGGTACTTTTCTGTGTGAAACAAATACGCTGACGATCTGAACATCAAACACAAGGATAGCTTGGTCGATCTTTTAATTTGCTTTTGAATTTTGCTGCTGCTTTTTGACATGAATTTGTCACAGATTTCTTTACTGGGTACGATTTTCTACTGACAGATAAGCGTGCACTTCTTTTGTCTCCGTTTTCCTTGCCATCCTCAATTTCACCGGAGTCGGATGTGGATTCATCCGAGTTGTACTGCTGGAGAATTTGCAAGCTGCCAACGCCAGGAGTGGTTTGCGGTTTTGCTACCTTGGCCTTTTTCTTGTGCCTGACTAAGAAGTTGTCAGCCTGCTTACGGGTTGGAAGTTCCCCGGTTCTTTCTCGGACTCTCTTCCTGATGTTCTCCACAGTCAAAGGCTGGTTGTCTTGGATGGCCTCCTGAACCTAGAACATGAAAAGGACACACAATTAACGGAAGAAAAATGGTACATCCATATGGAGCCTAAAATCACTGCTGAACTACCACAAAACAACACATTAAGAAGACACATTTAGGCGAGGCTGGAGAAATATTAGTCCTATAGAAAGCTAACTGCAATTTAAGTACAAACCTCGGTGCGTATCAGGGGGTTCTTCTTTGGCGGAATCCACTCCTCTGTAATTGGGACATGCTGACCCATCTGTTCAACATCCCAGTAGCCCAACTGCTTCATTTTCAAAATGACCTTGTATTGGCATCTGTGGCCCAACTTCACTGCATCTTTTTTCCTGTCACAACCTGCAAGGAAAGTATTGCAAAGTATTTAAAGTGTTGCAAAGTATTTAGTACTGAGTCATCAGCGTCAGTACAGGTGACGACCCCTTTAATAGGTGACAGTGGTGACTTCGACATGATGCTGTAAGCATAGGTAGGCATAGGCCTGAGTGGTTTCTTTAAAACCCTTTGGGCCCTGGTTTAATACAGGTGACCACTCCTTTAACATGTTTCACGACCACTGAAAAAGGGCTAATAATTGGCATTAAAAAAGGCCTAGGCCTAGTCATGTTTATGTACCGGTAAGCCTAGGTGGGGCAGGGCTTACTCCCAATGCCTTGTACTCACTCACCAGCGATGCAGTTTTCCAAGCCAGCACAGCGCCGCTGACAATTTCCTTTCCCAGTACAAATAAGGATATCCCTGACCAGCCACTGCAGCTTCGGGTCCAATTTGGGGCGTTCTCGCGAAGTCTATATTCCCCGTCCACAAATTCAATATACTTCTTCTTCACTTCTCTTCCTTTGGAGGTAAATACACCATTCCTAAAATTTGGTAATAAGCAAGATGTCAATCTCCAGAATTCACGAATTTTCGACCCCAACCGGGGTATTTTTCAAGTGGAACTTTACAATCTGAAACTCTAGAAAATACTTTTCTTTTCTAGAGTTTCAGATTCAAAATTCGTGAATTCTGGAGATTGACTTCTTGCTTATTATCATTCTGTGTGTCAATTTTGTGCTATTCTGTATCCTGGATTCCTAAAATGTGGGATGCGCTGCAGATACCCTTCTAAATCGCCGGCAGTAATGCGTGTCATTGTTGTGGATTCTGACGAATCACTTCACACAACCAATTGACAGTCACGCACATGCATGCATGCGCACATGACAAATCCCGCGGTGCAAGTCGTGCTCAGCTATACACATGCAGTACAGAATACCTCGGAAGCAGGTATCTACGTGGCGCCAATTTCAAACTGGGTAATATTTGCCTACCTTAAGCTTATCCAGGAAGATGGTGGGTAAGAAAAAGGCTTACCCAGCTTCGTGCTGGGTAAGCGTAACGTTTACCCAGGACGATAATAACCGTTTCAGCTTCACTAAGACAGCTTTACGCCTGGTAATGAGCAGGCGTAGGCTTACGCCACATATACACCTAGACGCAGCATACGTCGACCTTATGCTCATGAGGATAGGGCCACGACCAGCACTACGCCTGGTTTAGGCCTGACGTAGGGTTACGAACCCTTTATGCTCGCTAGCCCTGGACCCCGATGGGATGACCCTTTGGTTGTAGACCTACTTTGGTATTGTTGGTGAAGTCTGGCTATTGAAATGCGTTTTATTGACAAAACACTCCTAGCCAATGGGATGGCTGTGCCTATGTTCAATTTCGAATCAGGCTAGTTGCATTTTCTATTTTGAACCAAGGTTCAGGTGGTTTGAAAACTGTGCGATAACCGTTTAGAGCGAACGAATTTCATTGCTGTCCTGGGTCCAGATGATTTAAATGTACTTTTAGTTGACAGCAGGAGAGGGGCAGAAATGGGATTTTCTTCATAATTTTCTTCATAATTAATAGACCGTATTTAAAGTACAGTTTTGTCACAACCTGTCAAGCTGCTTCTGTTGTGAAGATCAAATGAAGTTGAATAAGGGGTTTCCATTGAAAGGAGTTCAAGTTAGGTTTATTGATTTTTGTAGCGGAGGACGGATGCCGAGGAGCCGTAGGACAGAAGCAAGAGAGAAGAAGAACTTATTTTTTCATTTTGTTTTATTTGTACACCAATTAATAATAATCTCGTAACGGTACTTAGTAATATTCAGTGCATTCACACATTTTGTAGTAATATTCAGTACATTCACACATTTTGTAGTATTGGTATGCTACAACAACACTTTACTTTTGGTACTAGTGGTTCTAGCAGGCCTATTACATATATATGTACTTAAGGCGGCCTGAAGATATCGCTTGCGGACATATCATCATCTACGCTTATCTGGCCTGCATTGAGATCTCCCGACACTACATCAACCCGATCCAAATCTTGCCATTCATCACCATCATCATCATCATCATCATCATCATCATCATCATCATCATCACCACCACCACCCGCACTCGCTTCGTCTGTAAGATCGGTCGATATCACCTGGAAAAATGGACAACCAGGTAATTAAACAGTCAGTTGGAAACTGAAGGGGATGGGTAGTGAACAGACATTGAACCAATAGTTCAGGAACCAAAGGTTCAACCAATAGTTCACGTTATTTACAGCAAGATAAAAAAGGTTTAACGTGTACCAAACGACGGAATTGTCGCCAGTGATGGATTTTCTGGGGGGGGGGGCGTTTGATTTATATTTCGTTACCGGTATATTTGTTTATATTTAAATCCTCGTAAATATACAAACTATTGTGGCAAAAGAGACGACTGCGGTGCGACCGGAAATGTTCTGAAGAAGTTCTACAGTCCAAACCTGGATGATTTCCTGGGAGGCATGTACAGAATTCTAGCCGCGTCCGCGTATTTAAGGGAATTTATGATCGGCTCGGACGCAGATATCATGACTGCGTCTGACGTATGGTCGAATTTGATCAATACATTGTTTTTTGTTGTGCCTAGGATTGTAACTTGGACTTCCATTTCGTTTTTTCAATTTGAAAATAACAATTGCACCGAGTACATGGATTTGAATTGTTGTAAAGATGATTACGATGACGACGACGCAGTCATTACCAAGGATTGGGAAATTGAATGAGTTTCAAATTAGGATTCAAATTTACTAATTCACCGCAATTTTGGTACCGTGTCGAGTCAGGAAGATCTTATTGATAAAGTTCGGCACTGGCGGACTAGAGTTGATTACTTACTGTGATTGTACTGTCGTACGTCACTTGCAAACATCGTTCCCCATTGTAGTTATCAATCTCTGCGTTGGAAATTTTTACTCTTTTGTTTTTGGGGTCGTCAGTTGCCAGCAGAGCCATTTCCTCATTCCAAAATTTTATTGTCATGGTGGCGACTCCATCGTTCACCTTGATCGACTTCCGCTTCCCCGGTTTGTTCGTAGTGGTCCCTGTTACATGTAGTTCGGATATCTGGAAATAGAACTTTAAAGTTAAAACCGAGCAAACGGGGGGGGGGGGAGGGTAGTCCTTTGGCATCGTGCTCTATGATAAGGGGAGACCGCCAATGTTGAACTACTGTCTAACTTTGCGCCCTGTACAAGAGAAATCATTATCGGACATTGGGCGAAACGTACCGGAACCTTATTTTGGATAACGGAATGACTGTTGGCAAAAAGTGTTAATTGTGGGGCTTTAGTAAATTTATTAGAGTTGAATTATATACATTAAAAAGGGGCCATTTACAAATTTACATGTACTTGTAAATCAACTGGTCCCAGGATTTTCATGTACGTATGTAGTGGAACCAAGTCTTACTGATCGACGTTTTCGAGTGAATCAGATCGGCATAACAATTTATAAATTGTATATCAAGGGACTTTGGTGATTAATGTAAATATTAATCAACAAAGTCCCTTGATATACATGTGCCCGGTAAGCCTACCCGGCACATTTCGACCGAGTTGACGTATGCATTGGAGTGAGCTGTGGTACTTCGGGTGTGGACTTGAGCTGTACGGGAAGGCAACTTGCTGTGGTAACTTTGGCAATAACGGAAACCCTTTGGTGTAGTGGCATCGACTGTATCTTTGCAATGTCAACGGTCGGCGCATTTAGGAATTGATCTTCAATTTCCTGCCTCACGGACATGGTTTCGCGTCGAGGATCTAAAATAAAATGATTTCTGTAAATATTGCTGCCAAATTGAAGAAAGCATAAGGGACACACTCTGCGTGAGGTACTGCAAAATCCTGTCCGTGGTCAGGCGTACTTCACTGCGGGCAGGAATATAGGCCATGCAGGTTAGGTGTACTGTGTGTATTTATAGATCGTTATATGCAGGGCTGGCCTAATACATTAGTTTCGCAGTCGCTCACGCGGAGTGTGTCCCTTTCAAGGTGTTTAAGCGTACGTTAAAACCTTCGGAAAGCGAGTTCACCGTTATTGATTTAATGTGGGTTAAAGCTACGTTTAGCTAACACGCGGATTGCGGAAGCGGAAAACGCAATGCATTTTCGCATACAACATATAGTTTCCGCGTCCCTATACCGCATTCCGGATGTGTGGTAAACACAGCTTAAAAGGTAATTGTGGGATTTCGTGTACTTACTTCGCTTTTTTTCTGTAGCCTAATCGTTTTTTGGTGTTTGTCAACTATTGGATTCATGATGACGTAGTGCTTGTCTCTCGTGAATTCATAATGGCCGCAAATGCAACCTCATCTGTCATCACAATTTTAACTTCGTCCGTCTGACTCACAAGATTAAACCTACCAGTACAACAAACCCAGCCAGTCTCTAACCAATTGCCCGTCAATTGGGCTGGTTGGGGACAAGGTGTGAAAGGAATGACAGTCGCAGGAATGCCTGTCCGAGAAACAATAGTTTGCAATTTTAATTCAACGATTATGGTTTCTATAGCCGCACAGTTTAATCCCTCGTCGAACCATTGAACAACCAACATTCCAAAACCTCAATCCTCAAGTCAACATCGTACATTTCAGTGTTCTCCACACCAGTTAAAAAATTGGCGGCCCGTCCCTCTTAAAAATACCGACGGCAAAATCCGCCCCTCTTAAAAACGGCCCGCCCCTCTTAAAAGTATACAGAGCTTGGCTTCGGGGTGAGATTCCACCAGCCCAAGGTACAATTTGTAATTGAACCAGCAAGATCAGTGCTATATTTCTAGCACTGATCCGTCATGCTGGTTCAATAACAAATTGTACCTTGGGCTGATGGAATATCAACCCGAAGCCAAGCTCTGTACATTTTTCCTAAATATTATGGGGGTGAGTTTCCGACCGTTTCTAAAGCCATCTATTCCGCATGTCAAGAATTAGTTCATGAAAATAAAAATCATTTCAACCACTTTTAACAGCTAAAGGAAAAAATAAGAGAAAGGATTCCGTGAAGGCACTCCTTCAGTTCCAGCAAGAGGCCGAGGAGCGTTTTTTTAGCGAGAAGATCGGATTCGCATGGCGGAATTACAACGGGAAGACAGAATCCGCAGGGAGATGATGGAACATGAGAGGGCAATGGGACAATTAATGGCTCAGTTAATCCAGCCACAACCACCTCAACAGAATGTGGGTTACGCAGGCAACATGCAAGCTCAGATCCCTGCTGGGCCTCCTGAGCAGAGACAGCATCAGCCAAACAGAGTGGAACGTGAACCTTTGTTCAGTGTCATCCCTAACTCGATGGACACACTCGAAGATAGTGGACCATGGTTTTCGATTCCAATGCATTCCAGTTCAACATGTTCAAGCATTAAAGAGTCACTGGGAAAAATAGTTCTTCAGAGCTGTTTGTATAACTGCTGCATCTCCAGCGGGCTCCCTGTTTTGACCATATACATCCCTTGGCTGTTCATACTGTTCCTCCTGAACCCAGTAATCCATAATAAACCTCTCATTATAAGACTCGCACAAATTGTGGAGAAGACAACATGCCATAATTATATCAGGAAGAAACTCAAATTTATTGTCCATTCGCTTTATCAAGATCCTCCAGCTACCCTTTAGGTGGCCAAATGCATTATCTACAACCATGCGTGCACTACTATGACGGTAGTTGTAGATTTTTTTTCTTCTTCAGTCAGGTTTCCAGTATCACGATAAGGTGTCATCAACCACGCTAACAGTGAATAGGCTGCATCACCTAAAATCAACAATGGCACGTCAGCGTTGCTGATCCTTCTGGTCATATTTGGTACCACTGTCCCATTCTCAGCAGCGTCATATAGATAAGAGTGTGCCAAGACCCGAGCATCATGAACACTGCCAGGCCAGCCAATGTTAACATCAATAAATTTGTATTTGGAATCAACAACACCTTGCATGTTGATGCTATACCACCCCTTACGATTGAAATAATCATTTGGCAGTTCCACTGGGGCAATAATCGGTATGTGAGATCCATCCACAGCACCAAAGCACTGTTGAAATCCCCATCTACCTTCAAAACGTTCAATATTTTCCTGTAGAGCATCTCCCTCGGGTATCCCTATGAAGACATGACCAAGGTGTCTTGATATATCTTTTGTTACTGTACGTCCAACACTATTTTCCCAACGGTACTTCCTACACCAAAAAGTTGGCCCAGTGTTCTGTACTCAACGTTTGTTGCAAGTTTCCAGATAGTCCATGGGCTAGGGGGGTTCCCGTGTGCATAAGATGTACCCTAAGTTACTCTACTGTTTCTGAGAGGGGAGTATCCATATTATAAGAAAATCTTGGGTAGACTTTCTCAAACCCGGCAGCAAGTGAGAAAGAGACCGCTAAAGTTAGGGTACTGGAAATAAAAGAGGAGTCAAAAATATGATATCATCAGATCATATCAATATTGGCGTCAAAATGTAGGTCTGTGCGTGTACTTCAAGGAAATATGCATCCCAAAGCCAGATCAGGCCCTTGTTCCACTACAAAAGGCGCTAAAAAGGGAAAATCCCAACTTTGACCCCTTGCCATTGGCTTCAGAGGCAACTTCAGCCGATAAAAGTTGATCAATTCCACTCAGATAAGTAATACCTACATTTTGATACCCATCTTGACACCATGATCTATTCGGGTATACACAGACCCTTTTTTCGACCCTTTTTAACCTGTTTTGACCCTTAAGGAACTTGGGCCAAAGTAACCATGTCAAGATGGGTACCGATATCAAAATGAAGGTATAACTTATATTCTAAATCTTCTGGGTACATGAGACGGTCTGCAAGATCCGTGATTTCTATCAAACGATATTTCGGATTGTTCCTTGTAAAAAATACGGGCCGAATTTTCTTCGGCCACTACTCATAAGCTGCGCCTCATTCCAACCCTATAGTTCTTCAATGCCAGTCCGTAGGTGAAGACCATATCCAAAAGATATGTATGCTTTTGGTTCTTCACGCCTTTCAGCGATTGATAATATCCATCCACTGATGTTGGGACCTCCGCTTTGAGACAACTACGCACATAGGGAAGGACTAGCTCGTCTGCGGTCGCTTCAATCGCTGCATCCAGCAAATCCCACGCCTTGTCGTGGTCGGCACCTTTCCTGGCATAATTCTGCATAGTGTCGCTAGTAAAACCCATCAAAACACACAGCTCCTTGAAGAAGACATCCCAGTTGAGTGAGATGTATGAGCGTGCCATATTCAATTCAAAATGTCCACCACCTGGGCGGAGCACCACCCAATTGAATTCCTCATCCTCGTTTATAATCTTGCTTATGAGTGAAAAGGGGAGCCCGTCACGGAAAACCGACACCCACTCGCGATGATCATGCTCCTCTAAGAGACAGTTGAGGTGGTATTTCTTTATTCCGGCCTGTTGCCTTACAGCTCGTAGAACTGTCTTTAACGTGCTATATGAACTTGGGTTATAACGTCAACGGGCTCACCAACAATCGCCACCGGTGGTTGGTCCTTGTGGCGGCTGTCGAATAGTCCCCAGACAATGGGTCCGTCGTCTGCTTTGCCAGCTGGTCGACCATGTCGACCGTCCGACATCCCCGATGTCTGTCCACCCTCTCCTGCAGGATTTGTGCTATCTCCGACAGCCGCGGTCCTTTACGCCAACTTATTACCGCAAAATTGACATTTGCGTGTCCTTGGATTGGAGTGGGCTGCACTACATTCACTGCAGATTCGCAAAGTCAGAAGATTGTCTTTCTCTATCAACTGGTCAGTATCATCCGTCATAGAATGCTGTTCCTCTAAAACCTATTCAAGTCGTTTCCGGAGAGATGAAAAGCACAAAAATTGACACATAATATATGATTAATAAAAAGGCAATTTCCAGAGGGTTTGCGAATTTTCGACCCCAACCGGGGTCTTCTTCAGGCTGGAACTTTACAATCCGAAACTCTAGAATTCAAGTCGTTTCCGGACATAGAAATCACGCACCAGTCGATGTAGAGTGTTTGTACGGCGCCCGTTACGGGACATGTATTATTTTTTTTAAATCTCGCACTGCGTGTTTTAATCTCGCACTGCGACTTTTTAAAGTCGCACTGCGACTTTAAATCTCGCACTGCGACTTTTTAATCTCACAATCTCGCACTGCGACTTTTAATCTCGCACTGCGACTTTATAAACTCGCACTGCGTCTTTATAAACTCGCACT
>NMRB01000311.1:249234-264652 GCA_002633025.1 Notospermus geniculatus | reverse complement strand
GATTAAAAGTCGCAGTGTGAGATTGTGAGATTAAAAAGTCGCAGTGCGAGATTAAAAGTCGCAGTGCGACTTTAACAAGTCGCAGTGCGAGATTAAAACACGCAGTGCGAGATTTTAAAAAAAAATACATGTCCCGTAACGGGCGCCGTATGTTTGCCTCTTCATTCAAGTGGGCCAATTTCCCCTTCAAGTTCACCATTGAGTCGTGCGAATTTTGCCGCCAGACTGACGGTTGTAGATCTGGCTTTTGTTGCAATTTTTTACATTTTCATATGCCTGGATATGGCCAACGTTAGTCACCACAGTCACACATACTTTTGATCCCAATTTTATTCTGTAGTTTTTTTGCCAGAACTTGACTGTTGTCAAATACGCTGATGACGTCTCCAGCTGGGGTTGGCGTTGGCATATTACTCTGGTCATTGAGCCACTGTAATATAGTGGGGTAGCTTTCACCTGGTGTTCATGCACCTTGTATTTGCGCGTTATATTTTATTTACTATTTTTGTCACACTGTAGGACAAGAGATTTTCAGAGAAGCTCATGGGACTGATAAAGTTAGAATGTCTTGTGAAATATACTTGGTCTACAACTTTATTCAATGCGTACAATGTCGGAATTGTGCAACTGAGATGCAGACTGAACTGCAACACTGGCTTTGATCCTGCCAGAATACATATCAATAACGAACTCTCGGATGCTTTCCACAACTGTGAATGCAATATTTGTGTCTAAGGGAGTACTTTCCCTTCCAACCAGCTCGCACATGTCCTTTCCTATATTCCTCACTGGCCTGCATTAGAATGACCAGATGGTACAGTTTTGTTGCGTCAACGTTCGAAAACTTTTCAACGCTAACCATTTTTTCCACTATTCCGGAAAGTGTCCTGTACTGCTTTGCAGCAAAGACTCACATTCATACCAAATTCTCTGGGGCCAAAAGCCAGACTATCACTTCGTTTGTTCTTATTTGCTCTTGAATATTTGGCCGATCAAATCTTATATTTCCTAACACTGATGCAAAATCAAGTGGACACAAGTCTGACTCTGACAGTAAAAAGTTCAACTGCTCCAAAGGCACCTTCCTCTGACACAGGAAATTCATCCTTATTTACAGTGTCAACCACTGAAATTCCACCCTCTCCCTCTTCGACAACGTCAGACTGAAGATACTCTTTCCGACAACAGGACAGACTTTCCTCGGCATGCTGAAATATTTTATCGGAAAAAGGCTTTAAGGAGAAGGGTGGTTACTGAACTAAAGCAGGATCAAAATTCAGAACCTGCAAACCTTCTCTTCCGGTGGCACGACTCACTGCTACAGCAACCTTGTGCCTACTTTCTGCCTTGTGGACTGTCACTGCATATCCCAAGCAAAGCGGGATCTGTTTCCTAGTCGCCACGATCCTACGTTCTTGTGATGTTGTCAGTCTACAATTACTCTTTCCAATGTGGATCGTTGTGCCTTGTGGACTGTCACTGCATATCCCAAGCAAAGCGGGATCTGTTCATTTCAGGAAAAATATATTACAATAGAAGTAGGAAGGGCCGAGGCTGAAGCATTAGTGGCCCTTATAAACAAAATTAAGCATAGAATTTAAGGTGGTGAAGAACGAACAAAGAAGTAATACACATAAATATTAAACTAAGGGTAAAATGAAGTCACGTGGTGAGAGGACATACCACGGACAAACACAATACAGACAATACAAAACGATGATATTTATAACGAGATAAGTATGGTCAACGGTAGACACCCAGAGGAACTGGTAAATACCTATTCAACACTGAGTATCTGCCGTCAACGCAGCAAGCAAGGCAACAAAACATTAATGGCATACAAGAAAAGACAACATGAGAGCGACTCGGTGGGGATCATGGCAGCTACCCCAAAGATAAGAGCGGGAATGCATGGAGAGGGCACCCAGAGACGGTGTGGAGACGGTGTTGACATGTAAAGGAGAGATAGGAG
The DNA here is from genome assembly GCA_002633025.1 of Notospermus geniculatus. Taxonomy (NCBI): domain Eukaryota; kingdom Metazoa; phylum Nemertea; class Pilidiophora; order Heteronemertea; family Lineidae; genus Notospermus; species Notospermus geniculatus. The sequence continues at coordinate 262,680 of NMRB01000311.1, read as the reverse complement.
AGAAGAATCGTTATATAACGCTGTTGAGTATGGTGTGCGCTGTATCAAGAAAAATAGCGGTTTTTGATATCATGAGCTTATTTTTCTGATTTGAGAAGGAAGGTCCACCATGAATCAACATGAAACTGTGGTCTGTAAGACTGGATGTAGTTAAAACACTTATGGCAAGATTCAGGATGGAGTTGATATCATTCAGGAAGTCAAGTCGTTGAACGGCCAGGAGAGGACAATGAAAGAGAACGTGAGTAGTGGACTGGGAGCGGAAACCGCAATGGCACCGCGGGTCCGGCGTATTAGTAAAATTATGAGCAAATAATTGGCTTTTAAAGAGAAGGTCACACCTAGCCCTATTCAAGGTGATTTCCACACGACGGGGTAGTTTTAGTTTACTTCTCGAAAATTTGTATTTGTTTCCTAGTCGCCACGGTCCTACGTTCTTTCGATGAATACACACTGAAGGCTTTGTTTAATAGTCCTATTTCCCCGGAAGAAATACGTAAGGGAATAAAATATTTGAAAAATGGGAAAAGTGCTGGCCCAGATGGTATTATTTCTGAACTTTTAAAATATAGTATTGATAGCCCCCTACCATTTCTTGAAAAACGTTTTAACTGTTTATTTAGTACTAGCAATTACCCGTGCTCCGCACGGAGTGTGGGGTATAACATTTCCGGTAGTTCACTTGGACTTGGCAGTCAGTACACTTCGGTCACGTGCAATGTTGTCCAGTAGTTACCGCCATGCCCGTGAGGCTCGTGTGCCTGAGGCTGAGTTTACATCGAGGCACACGCGATACGAACACGCAGGCGAACAAAGGTTTCATGGGGATGAATCCTTTGTGAAGCCATTGTTCGCCGACGTGTTCGTGTCGCGTGTGCCTCGATGTAAACTCAGCCTGAGGGACACGCATGCGTATCTCCGCCAGATCCAAGTGTACTGTATAGGCCTATTCATAATAACACGTTTACTTGGGGACGTATGCACCAAACGAAGATTATCTTGAACTCAGGTTGAGCCACAACTTTTCCATTGTTCTGGTTTGCCAGAGCGGTGATGTGACAATGGAAAAGTTGTGGCTAAACCTGATTTCGAGATAATCTTCATTGGTGCATACGGCCCTTGGGGTTTAACTTGATATAGGCCTACTTTTTGCAAAGGCTGTGACATGTGCATGAGCGGAAGGCGTGTCGGCGTGTCATGAATCCGGCATGTCCGGTGGAAGTAGGCTACCGGTACCGTTTTCGGTGATCGTTTCCATCCACGATGCAGGCTCGGACAGCAAATCACGTGACCAGCGTCACAACTTGCCATTGCGTATGACGTCGCGATCATGACGCAAAGCCGGGTGGCCAAATGCATTGTTGACGTCAGCGTATTCGCCATGCATGGACCACTGCGTTACCGTGACGCTGCAAGGCAACTGCGGTGACGTGTTTCGACTGTGACGTCAGACTCAGTCGTCTTGTTTTGGGTCGAAAAAAGCGAACAAAAGTGCGATTTATGCGGATGTTGTCGCTCCTCAGGCAATTTGAATGCGGCGAAACACAACTTCACGGTGAACACATGCCTACTGTGAAAAATGAAGGAAAGTCGTCTAGCCGTTTCGGAGGAATTTGAGTTTATTACAGAAATCGCCTTTGACTAATATAATATAGATAGATTATTTCCCCAAGGCTTGGACAAAATCTATTATTGTTCCACTGTTTAAAGAAAGGAGACATAAATGTACCTGATAATTATAGGGGTATTTCTCTTCTAAGTATTTTTGGAAAGGTTTATACCAAGATTCTTTGTTCAAGGTTGACAAAATGGGTAAATATTGTTGGCGCTTTATCCGAATCTCTGGCTGGTTTTAGGAGCTCTTACAGTACAACAGATAATGTCTTTATATTAAAAACCCTCATACACAGAAATATTGCAAAGAAAAATGGGAAATTGTACTGGGCGTTTATCGATTTTTGCAAAGCTTTCGATTCTATAGATAGAGAAAAACCTTTTCATCTAATTGCAAATAAGGGCATAGAAGGGTAAGTTGTTGGCGGGTCTGAAGAGTGTTTATTTGTATGTGAAGGCTTGTGTTAGGGCAGACCAGCAATATACTGATTATTTCGATTGTAATGTAGGTCTGAAACAAGGTTGCATTCTTAGTCCCCAAATATTCGCCTTGTACATAAACGAGCTTGCTGATGTAATAAATAGGAGTGGTCTATGGGTACTTGGCTGGGTATAGACCGAACACGACTTCCATCTTTTAATGTTTGCTGATGACATTGTTCTGTTTTCAAATGACATAAAAACATGACAGAAATTACTGATTATTTTGGAAGAGCATAACCGGAAGTGGGGCCTCTTTGTTAACCTTCAAAGTATTCGATGGAAGAATTTTACCTGTTTTACTCTTTGGAGCTAAAATCTGGGGATTGGAGAGGTTTATATCCACAGAACGAGTACAAACATATTGTTGTAAACGTCTCCTTCATGTGCCTTTGCGTGCACCTACCATAGTCACGGTAGTAGTTCGTGGTGATTGTGGCAAGCATAGTGTTTTTACAATGTCTTGCATAAGAAGTATAAAATATTGGTTAAGCGACGAAAAAGTTCTCTGCCGCAAAATTACTGAGATGACTTTTTATCCATCCTGGCCATCTTGCGACCACTTTTGAAAAACAAATCTTTCTTACTTAACCCTTTCGGTACGGATCTCGCCGTTTGGCGAGTGTGGCCTGTACCACACACCCTTGCACATTCAAACTGACGTAGATTCGTAACCAGTGGACCGATCGATGTTCTCTTTGCATATTTTTTAATATGCAGCGACGGCGACGCGACAAGCGCCAAAAGAAAAAGGAGGAAAAAGGTCATTACATTTCGACCTATATTCAGACGCGTAGGAGCAACGGTTATCGAGATATAGACGTTTAAAGATTGGAAACCTGACGAAAAAGTAGGCAGCGACTATTCCCTCACAACTTGCATCTTCGGCTCTGGCCTATTTTTCTCTCACAGACATTTTGGAAGAAGCAAACCTGCATGAGGTCGCGGCCCATTTAGTTGCCTCCAGATTGAGTGCCTTGTCGCCAGTTTTGGTTGCAATTTTAGGGAACTAGGCGCGTTTTTGTAGAGACATCAGAGATTCATGTTACGAAATGTACACTTTTCAACAGCGTCCTGGCCCGCAAGGGTTAAGACTAGTTAAGATGCCTGATACAAGATATGCAAAAATGGCCTATTACCTGTGGACGTTGAAATGGGAGGAAAAAATTGGGCATCTGCACTATCGAATTTATTAGGAAGAGTTGGTTTCCACTATGCTCGGATCAACCTTGGAGGAATTATACTGACAGGAGGAACAGCGAGGTCACTTCAAACGTTTCATCATCGCCACCGCCAGTCCCTATGGGCTGAATTCACCAAGGGTGATCATCGCGCGATTAAGACTTAGACGCGTGTACCTTCTTCAAAAGCCTGGCGGTAAGTGTGTGGATTTAGTGAAGTTACACGCGTCTAAGTCTTAATCGCGCGATGATCACCCTTGGTGAATACGGCCCTATGTGTTTAACGAGGTGTTAATTACTAAACAAACGCACCGCATGATTGATTCCGCGACTTAGGAATTTCCGATGAATCTTCGGCTATTTTCAGCCTATTTGTTCGGGGGAGACAAGCCTCTCAGAGAGTTCTCATCTGACCTCAGTTTATTCCATGATGACAGAGATTTATTGTCCGTCAGATGAATAAAATTACATTTTATTCATCCACATTTCCAGCACACAATCTCACGGGAAAGAAGTTAAGTTGAACACGTGAATGTAGGGGTTGCTACCCACCCCTACGAAAAGTCGACGCGACCACGCAATACACAGTGCTCGTAGCGGACAAACGGGTCAAAATATCGAGAAGTAGTGGGAATATCGCCATGAAACTTGAATTATAAAGATACTGGCAAGAAAGACAAATCGATTGATGTATGGTGCTGCAAATTCGACCCAGCAGTTGCGGCGCTATCGTTCATAAACCTAGCGCAAATTTGGAAGTGGAATGAAGATGGCGGCTCAGAACAGGCAGAATAGGCCGATTTTCAAACACCGATCAACATCGCCGACGCCATTCGACGCCCCACTGCTGCATATCATGAGAATCATCAAAATCTCATCTTTTAAGATCACTTTATGTCAACTTCAGGACTTTATGAGAAATAAAGTTATTATGGTCCCTACATATCAATGTAGAGACCATCTTGATATCACTGGGTAGGTAGGAAATTTTTATTTCTTCTTCTTCCACACTCAATTGGGACACGATTGCATGAAAACCACTCAATGACCTCAAAATCAACCAGTCCCATCATATTGACCGAACTTTTCTCCAGCTCTGAAAGGTTAGATATTTTTAAAAAAAACTTACCTTTTCGATGACTTTAGAGACGATTTTTTCCCGTTCTATCGATTATTCTCATCGCTGCCAACGCGACGGCCATCTTGGATTCCGAGTCTATGGCCAATGGCAGAGACATTCTCAACTGAGAGCTCGAAACTGACGGAAAGACCCGAAGTGTCTGCCGAAGTGTTACGAATGCGGCAGAGAATGCACGAACGTTAATAACTCTGCAGTACGAGATTGATCGGAAGTGTGGGGATAGGTGGCTCGCTAACCACATCGTAAACTTCACAAAATATTCTCGCCAAAGTAGCAATTTGCCCTTTGTAAGTGTTAACATCGCTTTTTCGAAGCATTTTCAAGACATCTTTGTAAAATTGGGCGTTTACAGGTTTAGTTTTATCATTTTATCTGACGAGATTTCGAGAATCAGCGAGATGACGCATGCGCATCGATCTGTCGATTGAATACCGGTACTACGCCATGTGCGTTGTTTTTGCCAGGTTTGCACAGCTGTTGTACATGTATTGTGACATTCCATGCATTCATATGACAATAAAGATTGCGTTGATCAAAACTAATTAATTTGTAATTTCTATTTTACGCCTAGCCATGATGATCACAGGTGGTTGTTCACAGAACTTCGTTCGTGTAGGCCTACATAAATGTAGGCTACTGACCATAGGCCTGTAGTGTAGTGTACTGTAGGCTACTCTAGGCCCTATACGGTATGGTCAGTAGCCTACATTTATGTACACGAAGTTCTGTGGACAACCACCTATGATGATGATAGCAATTGATACAATAGGGCCTGGGCCTACTACTACAAAAGTCAATACATTGCGCTGAGCTGAGTGCACTGTAGTCTGGTAGTGTACATTTGATGTGGGCCTACACTACACTACAGGGCAGTTTTAGTTTAAATGTAGTTTTCACTCCTCACCCAAAAAATGCCAAAATTTCCTCTAGTCTAGTAGGCAGCTAGCCTTGGTCGTTGGAGGAATTATACAGTTGGCCTATAATACTCTATATTCCTCTAATAGATGGCTTGCACGTCGCGCACTAGATGGCAGCAGCTGACGGGACATTTTTCTGCCTTGCGACGCGCGGCAAAGGGAAAATGCATGGCTTCACGTGCTTTTGGACAGGTCTCCGATTTCTCAATATAGCGGTTTTAGGGCCTAATGATGGCCACGGTAGGTCGTAAACATGATAAATGAAATGTAATAAGTCAATCAGACTGATGCAAAATGCATCACTGAGTTTATCCATCTGCCTGGAGATAACAGTTCTTCTGCTCCCGTTCGATCCCGGGTTTCAATGCGTGCAGTGGAGTACGCAGTGCAGTGATGCAGTAGGCTGGTATGGTAGGCCTATGTGAATGGAATTGCAGTGATGCAATGCATGTGCAGGCCTATATGTAGGCTAACACGCTGCTGTTACCTGTGCTGTGTGCTCCCGGACCTGTCAGTGTCATGTCACTGTTGGTGTTCAGTGCCGCAGTCCTAAAACTGTTCATTGTTGCTGAACAATAATAGGCCTAAGCCTAGGCCTGCCTGGCAATCAGGTTAGGTTAGGCCTACTAGCTAGTGGCATGCTGTCCCACCACCCCTCCCCCTGCCCACTGATGATGAGAGTCGTATTCGTTTAGTACTCTTGGTTCCTAGTAGGGTATTTTAGGTCCAATTTTGAAATGTTATTTTCATCTTTCAGTGCTGCTCATGGTAGGCTAATACAACACACAATGTATTGTACCTAGGCCTAGGTCAAGTTTGCTGCAGTCACGTCCAATGCAGAAATTTAGTTGTCCTCTGCCAGTGGAACAAGATCATCAATAACTCTGGAGGTAAGTAGTAGGCCTAGTCGCCTACCCCCCGGGTTAATTCAAAATGCATGATGAGCTCATAAATAGTCCTAGTAAGCTGGATGAAAATGGTCTAGCAACAAAGGCCAATTTGAAGGCATGTTCAGATATTATTTTCTAAAAATATTTTTAGATTCTTATGGCCTACTAACTATCGTTCACCATTATTCAATATTTTTACATGTTTTAGGCCCAATTTTAAAATCTTTCTTTCATCTTTCAGGTGCCTTTTGTGTTTACTGTTTGGTCAAGTTTGCTGCTGCCACGCCCACCCAGTAATAAAATGAGATATGTAGTTGCCAGATACTAGTTTGCCCACTGGAACAAGATCATCAAGGACTCTTGAGGTAAGTTAGTAGGCTCTAGTAGTAGGCCCAGTCGCCTACCCCATGGTTAAATTCAAAATGCATGTGCTCATTGGACCTATAGTATAAGCTGGATGAAAATGGCCTGAGGCCAAATGGAATTTGATGTGCCAGACTTGTTTCATCAAATATCTTTTCTAAAAAAATTTCATGATTCATCTTGCCATGGACCTACATCAGATGATAGTGAATGCTAGACCAGTGTGTCATCCCTTTGTCACAGCTAGCTACATGTAGGCAGTAGAAATGGGGAAGCGTGACGGTTGCTGTGTTGTTGGATGAACAAGCCAGAGGTCGAGGAATGCAGACTTGTCATTTTTTGAAATCCCAAGTGGGCCAAAGGAGAGAAGACAGTCATGGATCCGTGCTTTAAACAGAGTGGGTAAGCAGATGAAACATTTCAGGAACTATATTTTTCACCGTCTTACTCTTAGTTGGCACTCTGTTCGGTTGGGTGAGCCCCATTCACCGGAGTTTGCCCTGGAAGTAGCCTATTGTCATAGCCTATAATCTTGTAGTGTTGATTTATTTTCAGATCCTTTAGAAGGGAAAACTCTGGATCCCGAGTGAACAGTCTGTTGTGTGCAGCAGGCATTTTGTTTTGTTACGGCCGAGTAAGTCTCCTGGTAATGTGGATTATGTACCTTCACTCAACATGGGGTACGAAATGCCAGAACCCCGAATCCGACAATCAGCAATGAGGATTGAGGAAAAGAAAAGTGAGAGACAGCTAGGAAATTCTGATATGGAAAGTGTCGTTTCTGATAATACTGACTGTTCTGATCATGGTGATAGTGCGAGCAGCACTGCTGCTGTGATGTGTAAATTTCTGTTCAAAGGACCATGTCATGGATATTTGGATGGTTGTGGCCAGCCAGTTGAAAAGGGGTGTCAGACAGAGAGTCTCGATTCGATTGTGAATTCTTCTGTCCAGTGTGATCATGACTATGCATGCCACAAGGATGAAATTCATTTCCATGAGATTCGAGAAACAATTACTGACTTGAATAAACGAATAGATCTTCTCCAGCAGCAGCATGAACATTTGTCAGCTCGGCTGAAAGACTTATCAATTGGTGCAAATTCAATGAAGGACTTTTCGGATGGCATTGTACTATTCTACACTGGTTTTCCTAGCTTTTCTGCATTGAGTGCATTCTGCTCTGCTATCGAGGAAGATATTGAATGGTCTAATATTGGGGATGGGAGCAAGATTTCCAAGTTGGACCAGTTCATCCTTGTTATGACCAGACTCAGACTTGGACTTCTGGTAAAGGACCTTGGGGCAAGGTTTGGGATCAGTCAATCCTATGCTTCCAAAATTTTCAATGCTTGGATACCAGTTTTAAGTCGTTGTTTTCAGGAACGCCATTACATTCCAACTCTTCAAGAGGTTCAACAATTCATGCAACCTGCATTTGCTGAGTATCCAAATACACGATTCATAATTGATTGTACAGAGTTTTTCCTTCAAAGGCCAACGTTGGCCATTTCACAGTCCCAGCTGTGGTCTTCTTACAAGCACCACAATACGGCAAAAGCACTCACTGCAATTACTCCTGATGGTTTCCTTGCTTTCATCAGTAACCTGTTTTCTGGTTCCACTTCTGACCGTCAAGTGGTTGAAAAATGTGGTTTTCTTGACCTGGTAGATCATGGAGATGGAGTTATGGCTGATCGAGGTTTCAATATCGACGATTTGCTTATTCCCAAAGGTGCTACACTAAATATTCGTGCTTTCAAAGGTAGGGACAGAACACAACTCTCATATGAAGAAGTATTTGAAAGCAGGCGAATTGCTTCGGCTCGCATACATGTTGAACGGGTGATAGGGCGAATCAAGAATTTCAATATTTTGAATGGCATAATTCCTCTATCTACTGCTCCTCTTTTAAATGACATCTTCAGAATTTGTGCCTACATGGTAAATTATCAGTCACCAGTTGTGAAAACGGCATAAATGTCTATAGTAGGCCTAGAGTTCCTACAGTGTACTGCAGGTCATGATCGTCAGATTACTTGGAACAGACAGTAGAAAGGTGTCCACAGTCTATTGGAGCAGAATTCCAAGTAGTAAATGGTTAAGTTACAGATGTGGCATAGTGAATTAATTAGTATCTATGATGAAAAATAACAAAAATGCTGCTATGCTTCCAGTTTGGGCAGTAGGTGGTATTATGTACTGATAATACTGAAATGAATGTATAAGATAGATAAACAACTGTATTTTAACAGGTAAATACATGTGTATTTTAACAGGTAAAAATAAAATTCATAAATAGATAAAATTTTGTTCTTATATACATGACTAGGAAGATGTGGATGAATACCTTGTTGTTCACACCCCCTTAAAATGTACTTTGAAAAATTATCACAATCTGTCAAATCTGACAAAACTTTAAAAATCAGTGTACCACCTCACTATCTCAGCGAATTGAAACACATGCAAAATGGGGTGTAATAAACAAAGTGTTTGACTGTATTTTCTAGTATCACAACCATATCAGGCATGTAAAATGTGGACCATGCCAGGCATGTAAAATGTGGACCATGCCAAACATGCAAAATGTGATGAGTTTAGATATACCACACTTTACTGGACCACCCTTAAAATTGTTTGGGGGGCGACCACAAAATATTTTGATCACTTTCATTCATTGTTGCCCTTTGCATTTCATTGATTTCTTTGTTTTGACTAGAAGAGGCCCTCTATCCCAATCTTACAAAAATACTCATCATTGATATGTGTTTGCCTATCTCGAGAATGTGGAGGAGCTGTTAGCACAGATTTTTGTGAAACGGATTGGACTGAATCAAGTGTCGAGAGATATTTAGTGAGATGAAGATGATCAAGACTCAATTTAGGAATTAAGGTGCTCAGAGTCTGGATAATCTCATGAGAATATCGACTGAAGGACCATCGTTAAAGGATGCTGATTTTGATGCATTACTTGGCAGCCAACATTTTTACTCGCCTGTCCCTAAATTCTTTAAGGCAGAACTTATAGTAGAACTCCTGGATTTTCTTATATAGGTTCTTCCAATAGAGTTCATTGAATAGAATCCTCTCTATTCTAATACCATGTTTCAGGTGTCCAGTGAAAATCACAAAATCACACCACTGGCATCCAGTGATTGCCATTTGGCCTTGCACTTGGGCATAGTATCTGTGGTTCTCTTTGAGTTTTATAGAATTTTCATCATCTTTATAGCAAAAGTTGGGGATCAGTCCATGTGTGTCAGTGTCCTCCAGGGGTTGTTCCTAAAAGCAGAATGGGCATTTTATTTCAAGAACACCATATTCACCATTCACATCTGTGACCATTCCATCTGGGCTGGCAGCAATAAAGTGGCAATCTTCAGAAATGTCCAAGCCACTTTGGGACACACTGTTACCAGTTTTTTCCACGTAGCATTGCCTGGCATTTGCTTCGAAGTCACGACCATGAGCTAGACACTTTGTATTTACATTCCCATAGTAAAGTCTGGCAACATCTATCTTTGACCTAATGGAATGCGGAAGTTAGGAAATTGATCGTTGGATTTTCCACGGACCTTTAATCACATGCGGCTATTGAATGACCGGTGGACAACACGAACAATTGGGAACGACCACAAGTGATCGACAAGCATGATTAAAAACCGCAAAAGCTCTGCCACATTACATGACTTCCGCATTCCATTAGGTCGAAGATAGATGTTGCCAGACTTTACCCCATCAATGTCTTTATGTGTGACACAGGTTCCTTTACTCCAGTATATCCCTTTATCAGACCAAAATTTGATGAGGTTATACGTATGGACCTTTCCTTGTACCACTCACTGCTGTTTGACTGCTCATGTGTCACTGTTCTAATACGGTCTATGTTGCTGAAGGTGTATTCATGTATGGCTGAATCTATTTCCTCTTCGGCGTTAGGGATCGGTTCCTTCCGAAATAACTTGTCCATGATCACATCAACCTCACTAAGAAATAAGGTCTCATCAATGTCCTCACAAAAGCTTGGAGCTAGTTCAAAGTCCTCCATCAGGTCACACATAGGTATAGGGCATATCGGTAACTTCTGAACACAGTGTGGAGCATATCTGGTTGCAGGACAGGAGGGACAGGCTGCTGAGTAGATCTTCACCATCTCTGAACATTTCCCAAGATTACAGTTCTCCACATTGGTCACAACTCGTTTGATGGGTTTTAGAGCATGGCTTATCCTGGGTTTAGCAGTTACTACATCATCCAAAGGGACATCTCTCTTGAATTTCTTGGAGGACAAATTCCTTGGGACATCCCACTGTGAGAGTTGGGAGGTGCAACTCTTATTCACACTCTCGGGAATCACACGACACCTTCTTGCCTTCAGTTCAATCAACATCAAGAGAAGTGCACCAACATGGCAACAGGATTCTCCCAAACTGAAAATACAAAAAAAGAGTTCTATTAAAATTAGATATCTCTACTGAAATACCGCTAAGTGATGAATATTTATTGTTTCAAAAAGTGACCCTTGTACTCTACTAGGACCAACTTACCCTGCAGTGCACTTGCATGAAGCACATTCCACACTACCATCACTGACAAGGCAGCAAACACCTGGTAGCTTGTAGCCTTCATGGAAGCCTTGCATAAACCTGTAAAATTAATAGTTACCCAGTATTATAATACATGTACCAGCACCGGTAGCTAACCCAAAAAGTGTGAAACTGAGCACAGGCCCAAAGTCAGCTGGCCCTCCTACATACCTTTAATGATAGTTCTGTGTTCGTTGTTTTCACTACTGATGGTGGCGACACTGACATCACTCACAAAACCTGACCTGAATAGAATAGAAAAAAAATTGTGAAATAAAATATAGTCTAGAAGACTAGCCTAAATGGGCCAATTTTACAGGTAGGCCTACTGGGTATCCTATCCAGGATAACATGATAAAACCATGTCAGCAAAAACTGGTCAGAACAACCTTGGTCCTTGGAGGAATTATACTGTTAGTATAATTCCTCCAAGGAACAACAGACTAACCCGATCTACAGAGTGGATGCTGGAGTGGAGGCCAAGGCCTACAATATACAGTCACATTAGGGGGCCTAGTCTGCCCTGGGCCTAGGCCTACCGTAGGGCCTACCTCGTACCTGAACAGGCTAGTAGCCTTCTCCAAGTTGTTCCGGTCTCCTCTCTTTTCACAGTCATACGTTCGACGGTCCTGCTCGAAATAATCGCATACTTGTCGGAGAGACAGATGTGGAACAGTACTTAGGTCACTGCCCCACGAATCACCAACAGCAAGGAAGTCGATACACACATGACAACGTGAACATGGTGAAAGTGAATCTGATGATCGATGATGATGACGATGCACTTGGTCTGCCTGCAGAATTCTCTCTATCAACACTTCTTTCCTGCCCGATACCTTTTTATGCAATTGTGGCAAAATGTTCTTTAAACTACCAACTGACAGTTCCCTTAATGATTCTCTTTTATATGATACTTTTCTGTCATGATTTACACGTAAACAGTTCTCTTTTTCAGCCTGTTCCATGTCTTCGGTGTTTACATTCGCCATGTCAAAATGCATGTTGGCTTGCGTAGCAACGCTGTCCCGTCAGCTGCTGCCATCTAGTGCGCGACGTGCACGCCATCTATTACAGGAATAGAGACTATTCCTCCATGAGCTAGCTAAAAGTAAAAGCATTTTGTGAAGAGCCTACCTAGAGAGGAGCATGCAGTCATTTGGGAAGAATAAATCAAAAGGCATTCTTTCAGATTGAGATGATAATATGATACTGTAAAACGGGAAATTTTTGCGGATTGTTTTTTTCGCGGACTCTCAGTATTTCTGCCCCAGAATAATATTTTGCGCCTTTATAATTTGCGGACAGCTCGGCGCCGCAAAAACCGCAAAATTAAAATGCATTGCAACAAATTCACAGTCGTAGACGTGATTTCCCGCCATTCAGGCCACCATCATCCTCTATGGGAAGCAGTTTCATTCATAAATACAAGCAGTTTCAAGAGCCCCGAAGTTCCATGTGCTCTTGTTTTGACTGGAGACTGACCACGTGGCTTTGTTGTGTCTGGTTTGGGACCTTAAGTATTCGCCGCTAATGACGGCCGGCTCATCTTCAACGCGAGTATCGGATGATCAGAACAGTATTCTGAATGTGGAGTTTACCGAGTTGCAAGTTCAGCGCGATTTATTGGAAAGCACTAGCATTATGCAAATTGTGTCTTATTTTTGCGGTCGTGCCGACAATGTTGAATTGAAAAAATGTTTACGCGTATTAAAGCGAATCAAAAGCGAAAAAATTTGATTTAGAAATAGAATTTGAAAGGGGACGAATTTTCGGGTAAAATGTAAACAAACTTCTCCAGAATGTCAACAAAAGAAATTTTCGTGCATTCTGATTGGCTGATTTTTCTGTTTACAAACACCATCCAAATGTAAACAAAATCCGCTTTTGATTCGCTTTAAATTTGCGGATGTGATAGGACCGCAAAGACCGCAAAATTAAAACGTCCGCGAAAATTTCCCGTTTTACAGATGCCATTACGTTTACACCCCACAGAGGAAAAATCCATTTCGACCCCTTCAAAACGCCTTTCGAAGGGGTGCAATTAAGAGGTGTGAAGTCCAGATAATTGGCCTGGAATGTTTACTCAGCTTTCTGGCTAAAGACAGAAATAACGAAAACCCCATGTGTGCATTGCTTCAAAGTCATACAGTTGAACTGCAATTTCTTCACTATATCAAAAAAGTCTTTTAATTTTTGAAATATGTTGAAAAATAACGATTTTATGGCCTTAGAAATAGCAAAAAGGAGGGAGGGAATCAAAATTGAACAGCCAAT
>NMRB01000311.1:230548-248676 GCA_002633025.1 Notospermus geniculatus | reverse complement strand
GAAAAGCCGAATCGGCGAATGCACAGCATCGCCATCTTTACAGTTTGAGGTCACGTGATACGGGAACCACCAATCCGTGATCTGATCATGCTGATGACGTAGAACCAAAATCTGGTTCTTCGGTTACTCATCATCTGACTCTGTATTAGCGTCCAGCAGATTCTAAAAATAGCAATACGAGTCAGACGTTCGGACTACACACTAAATTGGGAAAACAAGGCTCGGGGGCCCTAGGGAGCCGTCATAAGGAGAAATCTAATAGTGCAACTTGATTGCCATCTGTCCATTTGTATTTTTGTCAGTAAATTTTGTACCTAGTTATGGGCCCGGTGGCCTTTAAACAATAAAGTAATTGAAAAATAATACACAAGGAATATGAGGCAGAAATTGCAGCATTGTCGAAAAAAAAAACATGTCTCTTGTTTCATGGGTCAGTTTGTCATGATTTACATCGTCACGGATAAAATAAAGGCCATTACACATTTCCTATCATATGGAATGCCATTTATTCTACTCGGGCTAATTCGGGCTCAGTGCAGTTGAAACATCATAGGGAAAATGTTCTGCCACAACTTAATCCATGTGCTTGACGACATGGCCATATAGATAGAAGTGAATGCCTCTCTCAGAGACACTAAAGATAAGGAAAATTGTAACATGAACGTTGACCCAGGGTGCAAACTGTAGCCAGGTTCTGATAGAGAATGATGTACATGCACGAGCTCATTCTCAATATCTGGTCGAAAACGTTGAATGAGGTAGGCTGGTTCCACGATCCTTCACCAGGTGGTACGGTTGCCATGTCACATGATCAGACACACCCATCATGGCCATGCACACACGACACATGCACACGTACATTGGAATGACACGTCGTTTTCCTCTCCACCAGGCGGGTTTGTTACCTTTCTCTGTATCCGTCCTAAGTTGAATACTGTCCATCTGTCAACAACAACATTATTTCAACTTCTCTTGCTTGAAGCCACACTAGAAAGTGCTTACGTCCTCCGACGTTGTAGTGTAAAATGTACTATACTCTATCTGAATGCAATAGAGATCTGCCTGCACTTTTTTCATTGTGTGCTGAAAACAAGATACGTATCAGGCAAGCATTTTGGGGATCATCGCGAGGCTATGAGACTTCTGCCTGCACAGTCCGAATACTTTGAAAATGTCGCAAAATTCAATACTGTGAGGCTTTAACTTGTTGCACGACCACCTTACATGCATAATGTAGGCCTACCCAGGACAGCAATAATTCCTTCGGCAGAGACAGGGCTGCAGGATTTCCCAGTACAGGATGCTGGCGTGTGTACGGTCGGGTAGTTAGCGTCACAAACTGAAAATCCATGCACAGGGAGTGACACGTTATTCCTGATGGCACTCCTCAGGTGTACTTCCGTTCTTAACACCTTTGACGTCGGTAGCGTAGAGCCTATAAATATCAAGGACTTGCATGCATTTTTAAGAGCACCGTAGTGCATCTCATTATGGTGGCCTCGTTCATAGCTTTACACACACGACCGATTTACACCATAGGCCTACACACAGCAATAATTCCTGGTGGCGAGGTTAATCATAAAGAATGAATTGAAAATTGGTCCTTACTTGATGAAAGGTTGAGGATTCCATCATATCGCGTTGAACTTCTAAATTGAGGAACCGATAGCGGATATTTTTGTCAGGTGCTCTCTTTGTGGCAAAAACCTTTAAATGCATCCAGAATGTTTAAATGTTTCCGCCACATCGTTTGGCGAAATCGTCTTCGCTTCGCTTCGCCATTTCGCTTGAAGTCTATTTTATTGCTTTGTTTTTATACTTTTGTTAGTCCGTCGAAAAGCTCTGGTAGATTATGTTGATTGTTCTGCATATACGGACGTAAAATAAAGATTACTTGAACTTGAACTTGAGTACGCGCGCGGCCTAAGGCGTCGACGTGGTATCAGTCTGGCGCTGTTACTACCACTGGCTATGATTACGTTTGCGATGACACCAGTCTGGAATTCGTTTCCGATACTGACGCCAGGGGGTGCAGAGGTATAGTGTACCAGTATGCATAGTGTGCATAGGGCGCCAGTTTTAGAAGGCTGTCTTCCATGCAGCAAATTTGACTTTACCTCATAACTTTTTTTCCGTCTTTGCGCTACAGACGTCATAGGATCCCTGAATGAGATCATGGTTGTTCGCACTACTGACCCCATTTTACTTTTTCCATCTTACCTGTTCAGCATGGTATGTTCACTAAATTCATCTCCACTGACGCTGAAAGGGTAAATGTCATCTTAGGTATATACAAAGATTACCCAGGATCTCAATCTTCACTAAAACAATACCCTGGGTGTAGTTTCGGAAGCCGAACATCACCCAGCATCCGCAATCAGTCCCTAGGAACGAGTCCTATTTAGAAATCCCGTGGAATTTCGCGGTCTCGCGCCGTGGTAGTTGTTGACTGTACATGTTGTAGGTGTTCATAAGATTCTTCAAGCCGTCGATCACGTGACCACGGACGAGACAACCTCGAATCCAGGTGTCATACTACGTACGATGCTGGGTGATGTTCGGCTACCGAAGCTACACCCAGGCTATTGAGATCCTGGGTAATGTTTGTATATACCCAGGACGACATTTACCCTTTCTGCTCCACTGACCTGAAGTTTTACTGAGACTTTCAATGTACCGCATTTTTGGAGAGTTTCAATGTACCGCATTTTGGGGGCTTGTACTCTTTTCTTTCCTTAATTGCTGACACGTCCTGTTTGGATTGGATACTTCAGATCTACATTTGGGTTTCTGCTCAGTCTGTTCTAGAGTTTCAGATTGTAAAGTTCCAGCCTGATAAAGACCCCGGTTGGGGTAGAAAATTCGGTAATTTTCTGGAAATTGACTTTATATATATGCTCATACCGCGCAGTAAGGAGGGAAACAATTCTAGCAGGTTGATTCTATCATGGCGATGAGTAATGACATCGTTCCATGATCCCATTCAACGGGACTACATCGAAGATGTCAACACGCAGAGAAACATTTGCAAACTTTCCACTGAAAGTGATCAGAAAAAAAGGTTCTTCAGATTACGTCTGAATCTTTTACCAGTCAAGCAGTAGACATAGAAATTGACACTACTGTTTATAATAGTGGTAATATTTGAGACTGCAATCAACAAACGAAACTGCTGAGAGTCGTAAATGTAGGCAAACCGTTTATAATCCGATAATAGTCCATAGCTTGCCTCCTTGACTGCAGAAGGCAGTTCTAGTATCAGATATACAATGATGACTGCTATGACACGGACTGAAGTTGCGTGGACATTTTCATTCGCTTTGCCACCGCTTGTGAACTGATTCATCGAAGCTGAACGCTTTAACTCCAATATTAAACGACTTGTGAAATAAACCAGGAAAGCCTGCGGTATACAGAACACCAGGAGATTCACGAAAATCCCAGCATGTAAGAAACGAAGTAATCCAACCTGTCTTGGATTCAGCTGCATTAATGTATTTACTTTCCATTTCGGTTTGTAAGAATTAGAACATGGATCATATTTCCATCCAGGAAATCCATAAAACAAATTTATCGCTGGCACAGAGAAGCCAATTACGGCAGCTAGGATACACATTTTGTGAGCATTCCTCATTGTACATAATGTCTTTGCTTTTAGGGGTTTACATACAGCAATATAGCGTTCAATACACACAGTCACTGTGACGTATGCGCAGAATACCTTCGAAAAGGTAACCAGAAAAGCAAGATAGCCGCCAGTAAGCTGCCAAAAGTACTGATACCAAACAAATAATTCGAAGTATAAACTATAGTACCACGCCGTTCTCAAGAGTATCAGATTGATCAGCGCAAGCGAGTCCCCGAAGGCAAGATTGCAGAGGAGAACAGACGTTGACGTGAACGGTCTCTCCTTCCTAAGAACTATGAAGGCAAGGATATTGTTGATGAGTCCAACGAAGGTCACTATTGGGTTAAACATGAAATATATACATACGTAGTAAATAGTCAGTCCCCCTTTGGTTAAAAGGTGACTGAATGGACTTGTCTTAAACTGGTAGCATTGTAATGGTTTCGTCTCATCAGTGACATTTTCGACATCCATGATACTCATCGAATCTAACGTTGAGATCTCCATTGGTATCAAGTTAAATATATCAACGTTTCTGTCTTTAAATATCAACGTATCAATGTGTCTGTCGAATATCTAAACGTTCATAGTTTCTGATGTCAGCTGTCTCTTATTCATAAAAAGATATATCCTATTCCCTCGATGTTTATCATCTTAACTCAGAACAGCTTCTCTTTGTGAGCCACTTGACACCTTGGAAAATAATGTTAAAGTTAAAAGGGCCCGTATTCTAGGTCGTCCCTTTAAAACAAGCTTTAAGGACCCTTTAGTTAAGTGTCCTTTAGTTAAGTGTCCCTTTCCTTAAGGGTCCCTTAGCCATTGGTATTCAAGAACCGCACTTTTGCTTCCCTTCCACTAACGTCGCACTTTCTTAAAGAATTGCTTAAGAGCCCCTTTATGGAAGTGCCCCTTGCACTAAGTGGCCTTTTATGCTCAAGCATCAGTGTTATAAAAGGCATTCCTGCAACTGGACTACATGCAATCCAGCACTAGTCGGAGGTCTAAGGAGATTGAAGTGTAGTCCATACCAACCTTTATTTTAAGCCCCCCCCCCTTACCGAAAATAAAGTGTCCCTTAAGACAGCGTCCTGATTGTAGGAAAGCTTCTTCTGGCGATAGCTGCTGAATTTTTTGTTAACAATCCTTAAAGTCGAGGAGAAACACTTTGCAAATCCCCATGAATAATCTGAAATGGAGCCAGTTGCGTAATATCGAAGTGCCACTAGCAGTTGCGTCCTTAGCAAGTCGTGGCCATTCTGCATAATGCATCGTGTAGAAATCGCTAACCTCTTCCTACACTCTGCAGCAAGCAACCAGATTCCGTGTTCAACGCTTTGGGATTTTCTCGTGCGACCAATCAAAAGCTCCGGTTCTCATGCGGTAATTTATTCAATACGAGTACGCCGTTCAACTTCGTAGCGGGCAACACTGGCCTGCTGGCACATAATTGACTTCCCACTGCCAGTCCTACAACAGAATAACAAATTGTCTCCATCGAATATTGCCTTCGCGGCTTCTTTTTGAGTACTTGTATGTCCTTGCACGGAGACTTTGCATTCGAATAAAGTTTCATCGAGTCCGCCATCTTGTCATAATACCCGAGCTGCCGATGCAAGCTCTGCCGTGATTGGTTGCTGTTTCTGGGACGGGGGAAATCCTTGAACACGGAATGTGGTTTGCTTGCGTGAAGGTCAAGGGAGGAGAAGCCGAGTCTTGACCTGAAGTCAGTGAAGATGGTCGTGGCTGAATCCATCTTTGCTGAAGCGAAAACAATTTAAAAATGCAGCACCACAGCAGTCCTTCTCATGAAACAGAGGGAACCATGTTCTAAAACGTTGCCTGCCCACAGTGACGTCATACAAACAAGCCATGCGATAAACATCGTCGCCCATCTTCACCAAAACTTACAAGCATCTGCACAGGCCGGAGGCTAAGGGAGGTTAAAGTGTGGTCCGTACCAACCTTTATTTTAAGGGTACCCTTACCCAAAATAAAGTGCTGCCGTAAGCCAAAGTGATGTTTGTGAAATGGCTCAAACTTTACCTAAGGGAGCTTCCTAAGGGAGCACTTTAACCAAACCTAAAGGGCGGACTCTGAAATGAAATTCCGATAAAGTGTGACTCTAGGGCCGTATTCACGGGTCGCACTTTAGCCTTAAGTACAGCCAAAGTTAGACTTTCTCTATGCTTGAAGCATTGAGAAAAGTCGGACTTTA
Organism: Notospermus geniculatus; assembly: GCA_002633025.1. Taxonomy (NCBI): domain Eukaryota; kingdom Metazoa; phylum Nemertea; class Pilidiophora; order Heteronemertea; family Lineidae; genus Notospermus; species Notospermus geniculatus. The sequence goes on along the minus strand of NMRB01000311.1, from coordinate 242,833 downwards.
ATGAAAGTGTGACCCGTGCATACGGCCCCGTCTCCCTAGTGCTAAAGAGACGTCTTAGAATACGGGCCAAGGTTTTAGGTGCCTATAGTGGTGGTTACACTACATAAATCCCTGTGCTTACCGCGGGGATTTTGCGGGTACACCTATAAATCGCCGAGTCTAAATAGACCGGTGTCTGAAATCCCCGTGCTTATTACATTGAGCTGGAAGGCGCTACGCAGGTGTAATGAAATCTAATGTTCCCGATACCAGATGTCCGCTTCTTTTGTACAGGGGAAATCTCGTGACAGAAGTTACCGTCTGTTGGTGTCCGGCCTATTGTAGCTGCCGCTTATTCCGTCAGAATCTTTTGTTGGGGACATCTCATATCGGGGTACATGACATTCTACTACACCGGGGCTATTTTAGACACGGGTATTAGCGTAACCATAGTTTAGAGTAAACCATGTTTCAGGAAATCCTAAACCATGGTGGTTTATGAAGCCTAAACTGTAGTTTACTCTAAACCGTAGTTTTCGCCGGAGTCGACAATCGGCGCTTCGGGAATGGTCATTTTGCAGTAAACTGTTAGTTTAGGGACCGTAAACAGGCCGATTGGCAGTTTGGCAAATTGTGTGTTATGGTGAACATAGGTTTAAATTGAAAACAGAGAATGCTGTAAACCACAGTTTTTGTGGTTTAAGCTTAACCATAGTTTATGACCCCCTAAGCCATTGTTCACTCGAAACTATGGTGTTACAATCCTAAAGTATGGTTTAGAGCTGCCGAAATGGACGTTTTTTCCCTAAACCATGGTTTACAGTGTCTAAACTGTAGTTTCGGACCCTAAAACATAGTTTTAGGGTGCTAAACCCTGGTTTAGGGATCTTAAAGCTGAACTGCATGCATAAAACCAGGGCCTCGCACGTTTTTAAAAAACGCCCGCGCCACAGCGCGGGCAGCACCTGAAATAACCTGGGACATCCGCCATGTTTTAGTGGGACTCCAAACATGATAGAGTACCCAAGCATGTAGGTGGCAGCACCTTATTTGCGTCCTGACCACGAACAAGTGATCAACGCTGTAAGTGCATGTGCATGTAGGCCAACATATCAGAAAAGCGAAATACTGAAAAAGTATTCAAATGAAAAAAGGAAGAGCCCGGATCCGGATTCGAACCTCCAAGTATTGGCTTGGAAGGCCGGCGCGTTTTCCACTACACCAGCGGTTCGCTGGTTTATTCGAGCCCTTTTTCTAGGCGAAGTTATTGCGTATTGAGTATAGTCGTCTCCAGGTTTCGCAAAGGGGTAAAGGCCTATTGTCCGTTCATCGAGTATGAGTCATATGGCCGAGGTTACAGGAAAGGCACAATAGGGCCATGACACATCAACATTCGGTGACGAGGAATATTTGTGAGGAGTCTTCTGCTTGTTTTGGTTTATGTCGGCTACTTTTGACTATCAGGATGTGTAAGGTGAGCATTCATACTACTGTTTTCCGTCTTTTTTCATTTCGGCCTCGGTTCTCATATTTGCTAGGCCTAAATTGGGGTGTTTTTGTTCGTCCCTTAGCTCAGTGAGTGCATGCATGTTCCGGAGGCCTATGGATAGGCGGGGCCCGATAGGTGAAACGTCTGGCAAGTGAATGCTGTAGGCTAATTTTTGAGTTTATTGTGTCAGGCCTAGACGTATAACAAAACCGGCTTCTCTTATATTTGTTTTATTACAGCTCTTTCACCATTTCATGAGATGGGCGTGTACTGTCTGTATAGCCTGTACATACCGATGGCCTACATGGGCTTCTGGTATGTAGGCCTACATGTACATCATGTACATGTACATACAGCGTGACTTCCACTTGTTGATGGTCAGGACGCAAATAAGGTGCTGCCATCTACATGCTTGGGTACTCTATCATGTTTGGAGTCCCACTAAAACATGGCGGATGTCCCAGGTTATTTCAGACACTGCCCGCGCTGTGGCGCGGGTGTTTTTTAAAACGTGAGAGGCCCTGGTTTTATGCATGCAGTTCAGCTTTAAACCATAGTTTAGGCCGGAATGGACAATCGGCTTGACATACTTGTCAGCTGTCAGGAACTTTCCGACAAGACTGATGTTGCGATTTGCATATGACCGGGTCATCTCTTAAAGGACTAAACGGTATTGCCACTTTTTCTCGACAGAGAGCGCCACCGAGCTACTTAGGGACTGACTACGTTGTCGGCGAATTGACCAGATTTACTACGTATATTTTGTAATGCATTTTTGTAGTTAATATTACTGCCGCTATAGGTTTCTCCCTCTTCGTCTGCAGTCAAATAATGCATTGGGATCCAATACCGTGCTCCTTAATTCCATCTTCGGTCATCGAAGGCCGATCTGCTCACACTACGTTACACCGCACATCACCCTTCGAGAAATTGGCCGGTCCACGGCGTATCTGCCGCCTCGAGAAGAAGAGGCCAATCAGAATCGGTGTTGTAAAATTTGAATCGTGGTACAAAGAGTTGTAGCCGAAGACCCGATAGTGTCATATGATTGGTCGACCGGTAAAGTTGGCATGGTGCCAAGATACGCCGCCGACTGGTCTATTTCTCGAAGGGTGATGTGCGATGTAACGCAGTGGAGAGCAGATCGGCCTTCGATTATCGAAGATGCTTAATTCAGGCCAGCATCTAACAGATTCCACTTTATAAACCAGCATTTACACAGGTCACATGTATTTATAAATTAGTGAAAGCTATTGATGTGTTCCTACAACTATGAACAAAAAACATTGTAGAAAGATGCATTCGTAGAATAACCTTTCTCCGGTCACTTGTTCAATGGGAAACACCTTCGTCATGATTATGCATGAACGTAGCCCTGGTAGCCGCACAATTGGTCTATTCGCATGGGCGTTACTTTGCGTTGACTATTGCATGGTAATATCTTCTTGGACGGCAGATGAATTGATTTGGGATATTGACATTATGGGTCAGGGATTGAGAACGTTTAGTAGGTCGTGGAATGCAGGGCGATGGGTATTCGGTATTTAACTCATGTTTTTTAGCTGTGGTCAGCTGAGCTATTCATCTGACTAAATGGCTCACAAGTCTGCGTGTGTGTGTGTGTCTGTCTGTTAAACTGGCACATTTCGCTGTTGTTAGGCCCAGAGGCATGAAACTTGGTGGAGTAATAGGCCCTATGCAGGGCTTGAAACAGCACAGAAATTGCAATTTGACCTACATTATGCCCTCCAGGGGGCGTTTTCCGTAAAATGGAAAACCTCCATTGTGTCCACACAGGCTGCGCAAGACTGCTGTTGAGACTGCTTTGCACAGACCTGTGTCCGCGCGCGGCACATCACACAAAAATTTGTTAGTTTCTAAATACGCGAGCCGCATCACAACTTGAACTGGGTGATCACGTGATCTACTCCGCCACGAAAGTAGATCTAGGAAAATAGCGATATGAGGCTTATTTCGTGCAGACTTTGCAAATAATTGACCGATTTTTCATTTCTGATGACAAATTGCCATAGACATGACATTATCGAGAAGAAAAGGATGATATTGGATGACCCCCGGCAGCCACTATTCACAGTCACTGAGCAGTGTCTACAGTAGGTGATGTAGAGTGTGTGACGACGCACCAACGCAGCTGACAGTGGCTAACATGACATGAACAGCATATCTAGGCCTATGTATGTCATAATCATGACGGATAATGTGATACCCACACAGGTGCGAGGTAGGTAGGAGCGCTACCTGTCGTGACAATGGGAAAACCTCAATAACTTCTGAACTAGTGACTGGATCATCTCTAAATTTTTATCACAGGTGTATCTAATGGCGGTACAAAAGAGTTTTTGGTTTGACCTACTTTTCAAGGTTAACAGAGGTCAAAGTTCAGAATTTTGCCTTTTGGTGGCACGTTTCGTATAACCGCTGGCGCTATTGATCTGAAACTTGACACATATATACCTCTAGGTCAGATTACCTATGACACCAAGTTTTGGTCCGATTTGATTATTGGCTTGACCGAAACCAAAAACACTAAAAGTGCAATATACTCCTGAAGTAACAAATGGATCATCTCCAAATTTTTATCATAGGTGTATCTAATGAGAATACATAACATATAAAACGAGTTTTTGATTTGACCTACTTTTCAAGGTCACATAGGTCAAAATTGTATAAAAGTAACGAACCTGTCACAGTTCACCATTATTTCAATGACCGACTTCATAACTTGACCACCGTGTATTAGAGGGGTTCCTTCAAAAATACCACGTTTCGGTACAATGGCTGCCAGGTGGCGTAACCTGAGAATCATCTGAGCGCTATAACTCAGGGACGGCTTGACCCGGAGTGCTCAAACTTGATATATACCTCCCTCTAGATGACCTTTAGGTGCATGTCAAATTTCAGCCTGATTTAACTTCCAGTATGGCCGCCAGGTGGCATAACCCGAAAATCATCAAAGTGCTATAACTCAGGAGTGACTTGACCCACAGTGCTCAAATTTGATATGTGGCTCCCTCTAGATAATCTACAGTGGATTTCAATAGAGAAAAACAAATGAGGTGGAGCCTAATATTCTGCATATCTAGGTCACCTGGCTGAGCCAATCTGTGTTAAGTAGGTCACCGCATGAGTAAGCAAAAACAAGAGCACATGGTGTTATTAGCATAGAAAGGTAAAGAGTAGGTAGGCAGTAAACAGTAAATCTTAAGGTTATGCAGCCTTTTTCTTAGGTTTTTCTGTCAAATTTGTATTCCGCAAAAAACTCCTTCCACTGGATTCGGAACAGGCTGTATCCGTATTATCCAGGCTATAAGCAGGCATATAAATTTCAGAACAGGGTGTGGTGATTGCTATTCTAGGAAGCCTGGTCTGGTATTACCTCAGGTTTATAGTGGAACACCGTTTTTAGGGAGGAGAGCTGTACAGATGTACAGGAACATACTCTCAACTTGGTGAGGTAAAGAGTTTTGACATGTATTTCCTGGTTTATCGCAGCCAATGGTGGTTTTGTAAGGCAAGAGGTCTTATGATAAATGAGGCATGAAATTGACAGGCCACATGAAGAGAAGAGAATCCAGGAGTCCAGGAAACATCTACTCTCCAGAGCAGGGGATGCAGATTGTATAAGGTCTGAAGCCCCTTGGTGTCTCAAGAATTAAGCCCTGTGAACGGGCAATGTCTGACCACATGTATATTTCAAGTATAATAAAGTGAACCCACTCATCAGTTCATAGTCTGCTCCTTTGAAAGAATCATCAAAATCAACATGAATAGTGCAGAGAAATCTACAGTTGTGAAAAAAGGAAAACCTTTGAAAAGTCATGCAAGAGAGGTGGTCTACAAGTTCATGGAGGAAGAGGGCAACTTGCAGTAAATGATTGGGGGCTCATTTCCCCATGGAGGAAGAGGGCAACTTGCAGTAAATGATTGGGGGCTCATTTCCCCATGTTCTAAATCAGCAAAGTGTATAGGATACAAATGAAATATATGATTGCATTTTCATCTGCATTCTATATAATTCCTTGAAAAACTGGATGAAGAGGACAGTCACAGCCACTAGAGTTTCCAGGAGTACTGTCATCAAAGTGATGACGGAAGCGGAAGATGGTACAGGATTTTCAACCCCAGCCAAAAAAAAGGTCCACGGAAGTCACCAGTTGTGGAATTGTATGATATGGACAAATGTATAATCCGAAGAATTGTCAACAGATTCTACGCAGATAAGAAAATACCGACATTGGACACAATTTTACCAGTTGTTCGGGAAGAGACAAGTTTTCATGGGAGCCGAACATCCCTTTGGAGAATTCCTAAAAGCATGGAATTCAAATATGCCAAGACAAAGCTACAGAACAGGAAATTCTTGATGGAACGGGAGGACATTGTGCTCTGGCGTGGACGTCATTTAAGAAGGAGAATACAGAATCGAAATAGCCCAAATCCAAAACCACCAAATTGACAAGATGAAACCTGGCTCAACGCTCACCACACAGTGGGTAGGCACTGGCAGTTTGTGGCTGAGAAAATGAAGGATTCGACAGAAATGAAGGTTCCAGAGGGGAAGGGAGGAAGGCTAATCACCTGTCATGCTGGAGGACATGACGGATTTACCCCAAACGGACTTCTGTTGTTTCATGCAAAGTCTTCAACTGGTGACTGCCATAATAAAATGAATTCACAGAACTTTAGGGAGTGGTTTGAAGAAAGATTTCTGCCAGATATTCCACAACAGTCACTGATCATCATTGACAATGCTCCCTACCACAGTGAGCAAATTGAGGAACCCAACAATGCCCACCAAAAAGGCCGACATGATTCAGTGGCTGAATGGCAAATGGGTGGATTGCGACCAAAGTATGAGGAAGGCTGAACTCTACGAGTTAATTCCGATGAATAAACCGAGGAAACCAAGATACTTTGTTGACGAGTTAGCAGCGGAACATGGGCATGAGATTTTGCGTCTCCCGCTTACCATTGTGACTTGAATCCTATTGAACTGATTTGGGCAAATGTGAAAGGATACGTGGCAAGACACAATGCTACTTTCAAACTGAAAGATGTAGAAAAGTTGTGTCATGAAGCAGTGGAGAGGATCACGGCTGAAGACTGGCAATATGCAATAGAACATGAACATGTGGAAAAACTCGAAGATGAATGGTGGAAAAATGATGGACTGGCTGAGGAAACTATAGAGAGAATAATTATAGAACTTGGGGATGAAGAACTGGACAGTGACACTGCTAGTGAACATGATTCAGACAATGAGGATAATGATTTTGACAGTGATATCCAACCCCTTAAGGATTAATAGGCATAAATGCAGTACATGTATAGGGTTAAAGGTAGGATATAACATTCCTTGGCATGTCAGCTGCTGATCAGCACACGTGGTCAATAACAATACGCTACCCTCACATTGAAATCAACACCGCGGAGTCATCGTCACAGGGGCGTGACTTCAACTGGGACTGCATGGAGAACATGGCCAACTGTCATTAGCTGCTCACGAAAAGGGGCATGAATAGCCAATGAATATTCAGAGGCCTTGCATATCTGACACTGACCAGAGAAAGGTCAATCATCGGTGTATGTATTAGTCTGGGAGCTAACACAGATTTAATTCACATCTCAAGTACAAAAACATTTTTTGGTTTGTGGGTTAGTCTCTATCCCACTGACCATAAAAACCCAATTCTTAAGTTCCGCCAATAGTGTGTTTAGAAGATAGAGCCCGTTTGAATTTTGGGTACTGACTTTATCATTGGAGCAAAATCAGAGCATTGTATACAGGGGCTTGGAAACTGATGTACAGCTAACGTTTAAATGGGTGGCCTGGGACCCTATAAATGTATTGCCAATAGATAGAAACATATATTATGCATCAAGATTAGGATATCAAGTTTTCCCATGTAAACGTCCACGTACAGTGGAACCTCTTTTAAGTTTGGCTACCATTTTGGACTCCTCAATAATGCAGTCCCTGATTGAGACGTGAGCTCATTGAAAGCCCATCGGTTGAAAATAGGCCTAAATAACGCATCAGTGTAACATGCCTTATCATATTTCTGCACGAATATCATAAATCTTAAAGCGATGTGTCAGCAAAAAAAATTGAATTCAAATGGGGACAAACACTCATTTTTTGCATTCTGATTGGCTGTGAGGGCAATGTTTACAAACATCATCGTTCTGTTTACAAAACGACTGTCGATTCGCTTTAATCAACAGGTTCGATGCCGACACTGTCAAGATCCAGTACACTCTAAAAAGTCAGGCGCGAAAGAATGCGAAATTTCTTTTGTCCTTATACGTAAAGTTGTCGTGTGGGGGATTTTTGCTACGTTGCAATGTTCCAAAATCCCCCACACGACAACTTTACGTATAAGGCCGAGAAGACATTTCACGTTCTTTCGCGTCCGAACTTTTTAGAGAGTAGGTTAAAGCCACACGCTCATGAGAGGGGACGCACATTTCCCACGCAGTCTGGCATTTTCCAAAGACAGTTTCCGTCCCTTCACTTTCAGCAAGAGCATTTGTCATCCGAACTCACTATCTGTGTGTCAAGCGGTGATCTAAAGGCAGACCCCAGCAATAGAGACGGTCAGCAGTACTAATGAATTGTACGTCCAATTGATCGATGAGTCCCTTATTTTGGAAGCAAAGCTTTGGCTCAAAGATGGGATTGAAACAGCCAATGCCGTCGTGGAGAACATCAACACGAAACTTTCTTCCTCTGATTTGAAGTCAGTAACTTTAATCCAGTACCTTCGACTAGCTAGAAACAGCCGATCAGATGTTGCAGTATGAAACAAGGCTCGATTGAGGTCTGAGCTCGTGCAGTTGAGAGTTAGACTCGAGGAGGTCGGTGAAGCTGAACAGAAGAAAAAGCAAGACTCGGTTACGCAGTGGCTGCAGTTCGGTACTCCATCACTCAGGCCTAAGTCAACGGAATCTCCACACAAACCAGAGGATGATCAAGTGCCCGTTGTAAAACGCGAACCAGAAGTAGAAACTGGTGCTACATCATCACAAGCTAAAGTCGTTGTTGCCTCAGTCCCAGTTACATCATCGTGTGAACCAGCTGCTCCTTTGCCTCCCACATGTCCCACGGAACCCATTGATCCTGAGCCGCCAATTGAATATGCTGTATTGGATGCCTTTGGTGATGGTGAGTTGGAAGATCATACCGCGCCTGACTTGAGATTGAAACCAGATGCCACCCCATGGATCCCACGTTCTCCAATCGATGTGTGGATTGATAAACTGATTTCTGGTCAGGAAACCTCACTTCGTCCTACTGAACAAGCCGATTCAACTGACAAGATGCTTACGACTTTGGTGAAGTTGGAAAGCGACAGAGGACTCCCGTCTGCAAAGATACCTATGTTTGACGGTTCTCCTTTGCTATGGCACAAGTTTGTGGAGCAATTCTATACGCATGTTCACTCCAAGCCGGGAATTGATGATGCCAGGATAATGGTTCTGTTACAGTCTCACGTAACCGGTGATGCACAGGCAATGATTCAGGGAATAGGATACAGCGGACGATGTTATGCTGACGCACTCAAGGAGCTCAAGAAAGCCTTTGGCCACAGAAACCAAGTCGCACGTGCCTACATTGATCAGATGGCGAATGGAGGTCAAGTTTCATCACGAGATCCAATGGCGTTGAGGCAGTTCTACGTGGATGTCAGGGATTGCGTCATCACACTGAATCAACTGCGGTACACATCAGACATGCAGGGAACCCAGCTCCTTCTGCGAGTAGCAAAACGTATTCCAGCTGATCGAGTGAAGTTTTGGAATAGATATGTCTCGCGTATTTCGAAGATGATCGAGAGAGGCTGAGCCATCTATATTAGATTTGCGGAACTGGCTGCAGGACTGTGTCAAAACTGAATTTAACCCTTATGCTGTCAAGTCGGAACCAAAGAAGGGGAAATCATCATCTAAAGGAGTTGTTAACACCCAGAAAGCTGTCCGGAAGACACATGTAAATAAGAAGCAGACACCGAGTTAAGGGGGCGGTAGCCATAAGGAAGCGCACTGCAAATGGCGACTGAAAACAATTCATATTTTCTTCAAGCAAAAAGGTAGCTTCGATTTCATGTATTTCTATGAAATTGACACTCTTGTTCTACACATCTGAATTGAAAACGATGTGCTTTCATCTTTCATTAATCAGCTAATTAAGCAAACAATGAGACCCCCATTTGACTTTTTCGTCATAGATTTCTCGGCAACAACGCGACTGGGACCTGGCGTTTTATCACCAAATGTTGGGGAATACAAATGTGCAGGTGCCGACGTTGAGTTAATTTGCAAATTCTAATTCTTAGTAATGATAATTATGTAATTTGTGCCAAAATTGGTCAAAAATGAACTTTCTGAATATCTCCCGAATCCTGTTGAATAGTGAAAAAATATCAACGTCGCGCCCTGCGCACAAATATTCTGCTGCCGAATGCAAATAAACTACTGAAGTGGGATGCCTGATGGACGAGAAAAGTCTTCCCAAAATTTTCATATTTTGGCCCAAACACGCCTACACTTTTCGAAATACGCGGGCTATTAAAGTAACCTCCTTATTGTCATTAAAATAGGCCTATGCGCACGGACGCACCGGGTGTATAAAAGCATTGTGCTGGACAATATTTTTGAAACAGTGCAGGTTTTGGCAACGAACCATGATCAGCTTGTCCTTGACGCCTAATTTTATTAAAACTCCATGATTTCCTGTCCCCCATGGTGTGGAGTGGATCTTCAATCCTCCAGCTGCTCCACACATGGGTGGAGTATGGGAACGATTGGTGAAATCCGTCAAAACTGCCTTGAACGTCGTTATTCCCAAGCAGCACGTCGCAGAATCCGTCTTACGTACAGCACTGGTTGAAGTAGAGGTAGTAATCAACAGCCGTCCCGTGACCCACAACGGCAGTGATCCCACTGATCTTACAACATTGACCCCCAACCATTTTCTCATTGGTCGTGCTTCCAATGTCGTTCCACCAGATGTCATTGCTGATGGCGAGATTAATAGCCGAAAGAGATGGAGGCAAGTCCAAGTGGTGGCCAATCACGTTTGTCAAAGATGGCTTCGGGAATATCTACCTACGCTGACCATTCGTCGCAAGTGGCTGCAAGATCAACGAAACGTTACCGTTGGAGATCTGGTGCTGATCCGAGATGTTGATGTACCCCGAGGATGCTGGGAACTAGCGAGAGTCACCGAAACGTACCCAGGCGATGATGGAAGAATTCGTTCCGTACGGTTGAAAACTGCCAGGTCTTTCTACGTTAGACCCGTATCAGGAATTTGCATACAGGACGAGAACGTTGACGTCGAACCGATGAACGATCACGATCACAAGGAGGATAATGACCCTTCAACGTCAGTGTGCTAATCAGGCATTTGTCGGACGTGTCACTTTGAGCAAATTGTTTGCATTTTGATTGTTTCCTTTTCTAATGAGCGAGGGTTTCGCTTAAGTTTCTGTATTGCAAATTTGAGCATCATGTGTCATGGTAAATTTGTTGGCTCCCAGTGGTTCGTCCCTCTGGTTGATTTCTTATTTCAATGAGTTTGCATTGGATGTGCTAGTAACCTCCCCATAATGCAGTGCTCAGTATTTTCATGCTGGAGTATTCGATTCTTGTCTTGGATTGTTTTGTTTGATATACGGAATATTCATTCTGGAGTGTGATTCTGGATTTGTGGTTCATGTTGCCGTTGCTTCCCGGGCTGAGTTTAAGTACATTATGTGTACCCTTTGTGTTTCCGCACGTCAAACGCTCTAAAACCTGATCGAACTGCCTGACCTGGTCGCTTAGACTGGTCCCTTAGCCCTGGGTGCCGCGGGTGCATGTTCTACTTAAAATGTGTGCTTCTTGTGGCATGTGTAATCTTGGTCAACTCCCTTTGTTCGAGTGTTATGGTGGATACTTGTTAATACCGGTATTGTAGTAAGATCTAGTTTATTGTCGACATTATTTAACATCTTATGCGAAATTTCGCGCTATGGTATCCACCTGGGATTGGCCACGCCATTCTTGTGGCGGGATTTGATGCTTGGTTGTTCATGCTGCTGTGGATTCATGGATTCATTCACAGTGTTGTTAGACGGACTGACGGCACTGATATTATTTCATTTGGATAGTGTTAGTTTCTATTATTAAATTTGGACTTGCAGAATGTTCTCACTCACGTTTGCCAAGGTTGGACATTTTGGACATTTCAAGTCGGATCAAGGATATAATTAAGTTTTTTCATTGGTTCTCTCATTCTCGGTCATCTCCCAATGAGCCCTTTTCTTTCGTTTGGAGAGTTATTCTCTCTTCTCCTTTTCTATGTTTGCTCATGTTGGGGGCTGGCCTGTCTGAGGTGGTCAATGTTTCTGCAATATTGCCATTCTGGGTCAACTGTTTAACATGTTGGTTGCCGTTCACGCATTCCTAACCTAGCTACGGCATACTTTGCACTTAAGTTTAGGTGATTTTACTGTTTTTCGACTCTGTCAGGGGGCGGCGCTGTTGACAACCCATTTCTAAACTTCTCTAATATTCTGCAGCGGTAGTGCTGCCATCTCACCGTCTAGTCTGTCACTAAGTCTATGCATTGCGCATGTTCTTCAGTTGCAGCTCGGCGCTCGTCCAAGTCGGAGGTCGATTTGAACCTCTCTCCGATTTTTCTTACAAACTCACTGAGTCCTATTTTCTATACCATAAATTACAAACTACCTTTAATCTACAAGCTTTACGGCGTTTGGAGCAGGGTAAACAGTCTGATTATGGTGTATTTT
>NMRB01000311.1:151290-208046 GCA_002633025.1 Notospermus geniculatus | reverse complement strand
TAGTCCGAACGTCTGACTCGTATTGCTATTTTTAGAATCTGCTGGACGCTAATACAGAGTCAGATGATGAGTAACCGAAGAACCAGATTTTGGTTCTACGTCATCAGCATGATCAGATCACGGATTGGTGGTTCCCGTATCACGTGACCTCAAACTGTAAAGATGGCGATGCTGTGCATTCGCCGATTCGGCTTTTCGAGAGGAATATTTTTCGTGATTTTGATAACAAATTGCGGTTTTCTTAATGTTTGTCTGGCTAAGAGACAGAGAGCGTGATTGCGAGTGTAGCTGGTTGAAACAGCAAGTAAAATGCCTGAAAGCAGCGTTGTCAAGTGCCGTGCACTAAATGTACTAGTATTCAAAACACGACCTGGAGATGGACGGACCAATCAAAATAGACCCCCCCCCCGCGATAGGCTTCATCTGACTCTTGTTGCGGCCGTCAGTTCTGCCAATGAGCAACAGGAGGCAGTGTTCGGACTACCATCGTATAGCTCACCCCAGTGAGCTAATGAATAGAAATCGCCAGTTTGGGACTAAATTTTGGTGTCCTTAATAGAGAGGTGTCCTCCTGGCAGAGGTGTCCGCAAAGGGAGGTTCCACTGTATTATTGATAGACCAAAGCACTGCGCAGGTTACCTGTGTCAACTTACCCTGCGTTTAAATAATCTATTGAAGCGAGTCTTTAAATAATAGTAGCAGCCGCTGCTCACTGAAAAAGCAGGGCTTACTGGATATAGCATAATCATAAAAAGCATAACATAATCTCAAACTTAGTACCCAAAGTTATACCCAGTTGAGATGTACAAAACGTGTCATGCCTGTCATGGTTTTTTACACGGGAACGAGGTGCATATGGCACGTGCAGAGGGAGCGCATCTTATGCAAGGCCCCATAACTGTTGGTGCTCACTATCGGAGGCCATTTCGAGAAAAAAGCAAAAGGATTTTAGTTTAATGGAGAATGCATTACACAGTCAAACTTCGAAGGTGGATTCTGCAAAATCTGTCGCTTCGAAATCGATGTGAACTTCACGAAATGTCCATTGTGACCAGCTGAATTCGAATATGCAATAGCGAACCGCCCGAGTGACGTCGGACGTGTCAATTTCATTGTGTTTGTCCGACCCTGCTTTTGTCCTGTCTCACCATCGACAATGTGGTCACTCAGTAAAGTCTACTTGTTATCTGATATTTGTCCGACCTTCGCTGGTAAAAATAGAAACCGGGCGGTGTGCTATTAACTCATTTTAACAAAATTTTGAAGGAACCTCGTTTCCAGGTACACGTTCGTGCATAGCCATCTCTGAGAAAACCTCTTTCTTCTGATGTTAAGTTTGCTGCTACGCGGTGGCTCTGCGATCGATCGATCGACCTGTCGCGACGTCACATATAAAATGTTGACGTTGCGTCATGAAAAAGTGACCTAATAAAATTTTTTGTAGGCCTAGGTACAGTATATAATGATAATGTGTATTTAAATGATTAGGAATAATAAGACAAAAACGTTGTTTTTTTCGCCATCCTATCTCCTCATTTTAATGAAAAAAACGAGGTGATTAAAGAAATTTTCATTAAGGATATGTAAAGTTTACTGTCAGGCGACCAACACAAACGGGTTATTTTCACGCCAGAAATAAATGGAAATTTGCAGGGCACATGGACCACACTAGGCAGGGGAGGGCTTAAGGCGGGGGAGAGTGTCTCTTTATCTATTCCCGTGGGCTTTCTGCGGGGTTATGGGTGAAATAGGGGGGCTTATTCGGCCCCGCGCGGGTCCCGCCGCTGCGGCTCGAAAAACACNGCCCCCCCCCCCCCCCGGGGGTAAGAATTCGACAGAGTTCGTACTTTGAATACCCAACGGAATGTTAAAATAGTACGCAAATACGCCTACTGGAAGAAATTCTAATTTTCGATGTGATCACTTGTATAAGAGGTGCAAGAGGTGCTGACGTGCGTCTGACAACCAGCCACATAACGGAATGCCACCGAACTAGGGATTTGGTCCACTATCATGGTGGGCGTGGAAATAACGAGTACTCCCGATTATGTTATGCTTTTTATGATTATGCTATATCAAGTAAGCCAAAAAGCAGTGACACTGACTGAAAAAGAAAGATACCAAAAATGAATTGTTTTGGTATGCATCATATGCCAGGCACTGGCAATGTGTATGGTGGGCATTGCACAAAGTGACTGAACGGCAGGCCTTACCGTTTAAGGGGAGCTAAAATGTGCATGCGCCTTGCAAAGAATAGCATTTCTGATGTTTGCGGGGACATTCCGAATCCTTAAAATAAACTGATATTGACAATGGCAGTTCCACAAACATGACAAACCTGTCCGATGGCAGTTATAGCAATTTGCGCAATGGTTATGGCAACAATGTCAATAATTAGAATAAGCTGACGCAATCCTGTAGTGTACCGGTAACAACTTACCGTACCTCAACTTACCTCATTATACCTAGTGTAATGTATCGCCAGCAGGATTTGAATTTCAACAATGGTCACACTCACAGATCTGAAAAAAATATGGAAAATTACATGTATTCACCAATATCATGTGATGTGCATCATGCCGTCACGGTCATCAATATATGTCCTTAGGCCTACCGGTAGGCCTAGGCCTAGAGGCATAGAAGTGTACCGGTACCATCATAGGCCTAGGCTAGAAGGCCTACTGGTAGGCCTACACGATCGATGATGGTGACCGTGACGCCGTGATGCACATCACTGATCAAGGCTAGCCCAGGCTAGACAGAGGGGTAGCCTAGGGCCTGGTCATGGCCTGCAAGCATGGGGTGAAGTGAACATCTGGAGTGCCAACAACTAGGCCTACCCGGTAGCCTGCTGAGGCCCCTATATCAGGATCAGCCTGCCTGTAGGCCTAGCCTAATAGGGTAGGCCTAGCCCTAGGCCTGGTATGCCTAGCATGCTAGCTGCATGGAGTAAACAGGTATCATGCCGGTGGTAGGCTACTAGGCCTAGGCCTAGTAGGCCTACTAGAGGCATTGATTATTTGCTAGGCTAGGCCTAAATATATGAATGATGGGAAGCATGGCAAGGCATGCACATGATGCACATGCTAGGCCTATCATCTGATCGTGCTATGCACGCCGGTATGCCGGTATAAGTGCATGATGATGAATGGATGTGAGCATGCAGTGAGTGCATGCTAAGCAAGCGCCACTTGAAATCACGCTGAATGTACGAATAAACGCCACTTCGTATGGTTGACAATATCCCCGCACAGGTGTGCTTATTTTGATGATTTTGCACGGTACAAAACTAACTCGCCGGCTTGCGTACCGGTATTGATAGTATTGCATGTATGGGCACTAATGCGCATGCTCGCTACGCCACTCTCCAATCCCACCAGCCCAGGAGGTAAGGCGTACTCGTTTTGTGATACTGCACTTGTGCGGCGATACTGTCTGACCTCGGCATTGGAGAGTGGCTAGTTCTCCAGGCGTTTGTTCAGCCGCCGTCTGTATGGAGGTTGGCCCGACACGCAA
The DNA here is from genome assembly GCA_002633025.1 of Notospermus geniculatus. Taxonomy (NCBI): domain Eukaryota; kingdom Metazoa; phylum Nemertea; class Pilidiophora; order Heteronemertea; family Lineidae; genus Notospermus; species Notospermus geniculatus. The sequence continues at coordinate 204,530 of NMRB01000311.1, read as the reverse complement.
ACACGATAATGCGATAAACGGAAAAAATCGTCCAAATTTCACAATTTATTCTACTCGGATGATAACAAGAATCATTAGGGTTCTGTGTAATATTGATGTCTATAATCCCTCGAAGTTTTGGAGCGACACATGGCGTATTTTATTAGATAATGTGCGGAAACCACAGATTGGATGGAGAGAGAGAGAGAGAGAGAGAGAGAGAGAAATTCAGTAAAAACAAGGAAGACGGCCCCATTGGGGTGGGGCGGTCTTAATCATGTCATGTGTCTCTCTGTATTTGAGTTTCCGCCGCACAATAAGTGGGCACTCTCATATGAGTGGCATTCTCATGTGAATTTCACCTGGTTGGAATCCAGCCTGGGCCATATGGGATTAAAGCTGAACTGCATGAACAAAAAGCCCCCATGCGACGAGCAAGAGAATTGCAAACGCCTTGCAAACACCTCAAACGAAGGCTTAGAACATGATATACCCTACGACGCCAGGAGGGCGCCACCTTATTTGTCGTCGGGCAACAGAGCTGTCAACATCTCCGGATACCTCTTACACTACTCAAAGAAAAAAAAATTGTAGTCATTTAGACGGGATTCGAACTGTCGACCTTCCGATTTGGAATCCACCACTCTAACACTCGGCCAACGAGCCAGCTGACAAGGACATGATTTGTGTTGGTCATACACGTCGTCCTTCGACTTACGTAATAATACTACGAGTAAGAGAAAACATGGGAAGCCTTCCAACAAGTTCGGTGGCCGAGTGGGGAAGACGGTGGAACAAAGATAACAGGGCGCGGGTTCGATTCCCAGATGGGTCAACAAATTTTCTTTCAAACAAAGTGTTCAGCAGGAGCTCACCAGAGGATGTTGACACCTTGACAGCTCGAAGACAAAATAAGGTGGCACCCTCCTGGCATCGTGGGGTCTATCATGTTCTGAGCCTTCGTTTGAGGTGTTTGCAGGGCGTTAGCATTTCTCTTGCTCGTCGCATGGGGGCTTTTTGTTCATGCAGTTCCGCTTTAATCATCCGTGGTCGTCTGTCGTATGGGGCAGTATGGTGTCTAGTATCTTGTACCTTTGTAAGGCAAGTAAAAGACCCAGTAGAGTAGCTAGAGATGGCCTCTTCCATACATACCCAGGGCCAATAATGCTGTACTGGCTTCGCCTCTGATGGAGAAATCGAGTTAATCGGCCTAAAGTTGGCGAACAAAATCGGGGTATTCGAAAACCCTGGATATTGGATAGTGCAGACTGAACAATGGAGAGTGTCATTGTTCTCCGCCACCTGGATCAACCTCGCGTCTAGGATATTTCAGTAACAGGTCCAGCTCCAGAAGTGTAGTACAGATGGCACTGATGTGCTGATCATAGGGCGTTTTTGGCCTTGTGGCCTTTATGTTTACTCTTTGTAAGATATTGTCTCAGCACAAAGGTGCAAATTGGACTTGTTCGTACTTGTTGGAAAAAAACAAATTGAAATTGAAATAATGAATTGAAATAGCGTGCCTACAGGTGGCCCAGAATTTTTTCCCCATCCGAAACAGATTACATGCAGTCTGTACAATACCGTTCCCAATGAAGGGCATTAGGAAAATCTAGGCCACCTGGTAGTGATTTTAAATGGGCTTCAGGGGAAAAGCTTGGCTTTCTGGCACATGTTGCAGAGAGGGCTTCAATGCATCTGTAGGTTCTTGGGGATAATAGTGAGGTTGAGAACCGCCCACTTATCCTTATCCCGATCCTGAAACGGATTGATTAAGCCAAATACGTCATCAATTTTGTGGTTGAATAAATTTTCGATACGTTGAGCTAATTTCCCACAATAGATAAGTTCGTGAATTCGGCGCTCAGTAGAAACCGCTTACAATAAACCTATCCTGATCAACCCCTTTTTACGTTATACGTTGCCAGTATGTGTGTAGGCTGCTGACGTAACCCACGTGCATTCGATCCGGGCGCTCACAGAGAACGCAACGAGTTTAGCAGTCCCGTTGCCGGTCTGTCAGCACAAAAACACTGATTTCTCCAATTTGATATTTACAAAACAGAGTGAACAATGTATCGACGACTTCCCAAAACTTTAGGCTCATGATAAGGAGACGTCAAATTCCCCAATGTTGTTGGGCATCGAAAAAACTGAATTTTATTTCTGTCAAATCCATTTATAACTGCCTGTTAAGTATCGGTCGTGACGCATTCTGATCACCCANAAATAGCGTGCCTACAGGTGGCCCAGAATTTTTTCCCCATCCGAAACAGATTACATGCAGTCTGTACAATACCGTTCCCAATGAAGGGCATTAGGAAAATCTAGGCCACCTGGTAGTGATTTTAAATGGGCTTCAGGGGAAAAGCTTGGCTTTCTGGCACATGTTGCAGAGAGGGCTTCAATGCATCTGTAGGTTCTTGGGGATAATAGTGAGGTTGAGAACCGCCCACTTATCCTTATCCCGATCCTGAAACGGATTGATTAAGCCAAATACGTCATCAATTTTGTGGTTGAATAAATGTTCGATACGTTGAGCTAATTTCCCACAATAGATAAGTTCGTGAATTCGGCGCTCAGTAGAAACCGCTTACAATAAACCTATCCTGATCAACCCCTTTTTACGTTATACGTTGCCAGTATGTGTGTAGGCTGCTGACGTAACCCACTTGCATTCGATCCGGGCGCTCACAGAGAACGCAACGAGTTTAGCAGTCCCGTTGCCGGTCTGTCAGCACAAAAACACTGATTTCTCCAATTTGATATTTACAAAACAGAGTGAACAATGTATCGACGCCTTCCCAAAACTTTAGGCTCCTGATAAGGAGACGTCAAATTCCCCAATGTTGTTGGGCATCGAAAAAACTGAATTTTATTTCTGTCAAATCCATTTATAACTGCCTGTTAAGTATCGGTCGTGACGCATTCTGATCACCCACTGTACCCCGCGACCCATGGTAGCAGTATTGCGTACCAGGGTCCTACATTACCCGCAACCCAAAGTGTGAACCAATCAGATAAAAGTATGTCGCCGAAACGTTTTGTGCACGCACCCATGAAATACGTCAATTCCATTTGGCATGTATTGGAATCTACTATCTTGCGCAGAAATAGTCCGGACCTCGTGGCAGAGTCAGGAAGGTGAAACGGCCTGACCTCTCCGTAGGAGATTGTGTTTTTATCTGCTGTAAGAATCCCGGCCGTTGTTGGATCCCTGTATTTAGCCCAATCAGTGATCGTCTTTTATCTAGGTTTACATATCCGCGCCCGTATACGTTGTGCTTTCTCAAACGAATTAAAGATCCGTCAGAACGCAAACGTATCGGGATACGTATACGTTTCGGTTTAGGGATAAGTAGCGGTTCTCAAGCTCTTTATCATCTATCATTTCAGCTAAACTCCATTCAACTAACATTTTCTGCGTGGTTGAAATGCTCCAAATAGCAAAACACGAAAAATTGACAGTGAGGATCGAGCATGCCACCACGCCATGTGCCATGGGTAGTACCATGTATGCCCGCAACAACTTCCTCTTCCGCTTCTAATGGCAAGCATAACTACCTCGTCCCCAGTGGCGTGTGTGAATCCAGGTGGCGGAGAACAGTGAGGCTCTCCATTGTTCCGTCTATAGGATCCAGGGTTTTCGAATACCCACAAAATCGTCAGTTGTTGTATCGTGTGGGGTAACTGGAAACCTGTAGTAGCCACTCTCACAAAGTAATGAAAATCGCCTGCTGTGTCCTTGTGTGTTGCAGGCTTAGGCTGGCTGTCCATTCACCCGATTGTCGAGCGGCTGACGCTTGAAAGCATTGTTTGTTTCCACCGCGTTGGTCGTGGACAAAGGATGCGACGTCGCGCGGCACGAAAATCGCGTGAATGGATTCTTAGCCTAAGGGTGAGTTTATACTTCGACGCAGGACCATCGGCGTCCGACGCCCGATCAAAATCTGTATGCAGACACCATTAGGTCGGCGTCCAGATTTTGATCGTGCGTCGGACGCCGATGGTCCTGCGTCGAAGTATAAACTAGCCTTAAGGCTGGCTGTCCATTCACGCGATTTTCGAGCGGCAGACGCTCGAAAGCATTGTTTGTTTCCGCCGCGTTGGTCGTGGACAAAAGATGCGACATCGCGCGGCACGAAAATCGCGTGGATGGATTCTTAGCCTTAGAATACATGAATACCAGGGCCAACCGAATCGGAACTCCGATAGCACTATCAATGCCTATCGGAGGTATAGGCCAAATGCCAATAGGCACTATCTCCGAATAGAAACTCCGGTAGCTACAGGCGTTGATCGGAACACCGAATAGAAACTTTGTTAGGCTATCAATGACGTCACAGATAGGCGCCGGTAAGCTGTTTCACTATAGGCGGTCGGGACCTCCTTTAGCGCGCTGTTAGTGGTATCCGTTGACCACTTCCAAGAGTATGTGGCATGTTGAAGGTGACGTGGAGATGGGCGTTGTTGACTGTGGGTACAGAATGGGTCTGATTAGAAACTGCTGCAATCCCTACGAGGAATATACCGATAAAGACTTTTTTCAGCCAATATCGATTCCCTAAACCTATACTTTTTTGCGGAGTGTTTGGCAGTCAACGTCACATTATGATGGCTAAACAGCCTCATGAAAAGACGTTTTTCGGCCTCCGAATAATCAACAGCACGATTTCGCTTCGGCATTGACTTGTCCATGGCGCAGACTGGCACAGAATGGGCAGAAAGGGTGAACGTAAGAGCACTAGACCGTACATTGCCCAACAGTCCGTGCCCTCAAAGTGTCCTAGTTGCACAACTTACAAAGGAATCAAAATAGATTTCGTGGCGAGGGATATTTATAGACCAACCTTGGTCCAAGGAAAGGGCCTACCATCCGTGATACGGTCTTACCGATAGCCTACCAGTGGCATGGACTACCGGTGCGCTAACAGCGTTTGGATTCGGCCATTTACCCAACGGTGGTACACTATCATATGATAGGCGTTGTTAAGGGCTCTATCGCCGGCTTCGCTATCGGAGTTCCGATTCGGTGGGCCCTGTACTTTACAGATGGCAGTACCGTAACTGTTATGACGTCATTTTGGGCGCCATTTGAGATGTTGTGATCGGAACTTTACTTCGAACAACAGACACTAACTTGGCTTGCAGTGTTAAAACCAAAATGATTTTCCACAATTTTCAACGTTCTACGACAGGGACAAGCCACGATTCCTGAATCGGGTTTTGACGAAGCCGTTCCAAGTGAAATGGTGAAGTGCAACCACCTTTGAGATAAAAACGAGGAACAATAGGAACGTTTAAAAAAATAAAGTAGCGGTTAGCACCTTTCTCAACCAATGTTGAGTTCCCGTTCTTCCTCGTGGAATACAGGGTCTTATTCCTTCTTCAAAATGACAGACATCATCTGAGCTTTCCAAAGAAACGAAAAAACCGTCACACTTGGTCTGAATCAAACAGCACATACCGCATTGAATGGCGGACCCCCTGGAATACATCTCCGGGTTTATTTTTCCACTATCGAAATGAAGCTCGAAAATCACTTCGGCTAAGATGGGTAAAGGTGTCATGATGATGAGCTACACAAAATCAGCAGGTTTTCTTTTTAGGCCCGTCTTTTGAAAATTCGCTTCGGATCCGCAGCGAGCATGATAACACTCCTTGCTATCTGACAAAAGGCTCTTTCAGTACCAAACATCCACGTGATTCTGCAATTTGTGTATCTGTCAATAATTTTCCAACCTCTGTATCAATAATTTTGCAACCTGTGTATCAAGAATTTTGCAACCTTCCTACCAATAATTTTACAACAGCTAATGTTTTTCCAACCAGTGCATCAATCAACCTGTCAGTGTAAGTTCAAATTCTGCAACTCCTGGAAATTCCACACAGCATTCATGATGCGCCGCAAATGCAACCTCATCTGTCGTTGCAATTTCAGCGTCGGCCGTCTGACTCACGAGATTTGAACTACCGGTACAACACACCATACCCTGCCTGCCTGCGTGGACCTCAATTGGACTGATAGGGGACAAGGTGTGAAAGGAAAGCCAGTATGAGATGTAAAATGATAATACAACCTTTGGTTTGTATCGCCTTATAGTTTAATCCCTCGTTGAACTACTGAACCACACAACGTTCCAGCGGGACTTAACATTCCTGTTACTGCAATTTCTAGGGAGCATACCAACAAGAAACGTGACTATCACCGTCCTTTTGGAGAAATGGTAAGCTCCTGGTTTAAATACATAAAACTTCAAGCCGCAAGTCAACATCATTCGTACCTATATAATTAAGTTGGGAGTGATCCACGAACGAAACCTCTGAAATCGGGAGAACCAATAGGAATCCTGTCATGAGTACCAACGGAATGCCCTCTTACAGTGAATTCGAGAAAAACTGGCGCCTCCGAATACTGAGCAAGCTAGTCGTCTTCGTCGTATCAAGGGCCTCCGCGGGGTGAAGGCTTCAACATTGTAAACCTCATTGCATTGTAGAGGCTGCCACTGCATTTTAGATCCTGACATTCATTTCGCGAATTAGAACAACTCTTATGAAAAAGACTAAACGTTGAAACTCATTGGAAAATGCGTCTTTATGTATTGATGACACAAGTAATCAATTACAGTTCTATTGATTTCCTTGGAGAAACACGTATTGTGTGTAAAAAGTCATCAATATCGAACGAAATGCCTTTCACAGTTTTGATGAAGTTCGAATAGCATAGCTGAGGCCGAATCGGTTAATGTCGTCCTGGGTATAACAGAAATATACCCAGGTTCAATGTCGTCCTACAAAACTATACCCTGGGTATAGTTCGATCTACAAAAGTATACCCAGTACCGTAGTTTTGAGTCTACGTACGAGATAGAAATGGATGGCCGCCATTTTGTTTCTTGCTTCAACTGAGACGCGAAACCAAGACTTGAGTTACGCGCAACTGACAGCGACTTACGCGGTGAGTTACGCGAAACCAAGAACTTGAGTTTAGCGTAACTTACGCGGTGAGTTACGAGAAACCAAGAGAGCTAGATTCTACAAATCATGACTGTACACAAAACAAAACAAATAAACAGTCCGATTTAAGATTTCACACCACAGCACAGCCATTATCCACAGCTACCTCCAAGCAGCAGCACAACAATTCAAAAACAACCAAACTCAAATTACGCGTAACTTACGCGAAGCCGTAGGGATGTCAATTTTGACCAGTACTGTAACTAATTGTTGACCAGGGCATGAATAGGTCTATTCGCAATATTCTGCAGGCTGGGTAGATCTAAATGAGGTGGCGGCAATAGCCCTGACTTGACTGGAAAACCGTACGAATTTCATTTTGGAAAATGCTCTGTAACTTCTGTTCACCACCGAATTTTTCAAAAGTGAAAAAAAAATTTGGCTGGGAAACAAACACGCTTTAAATTGACGTTGGTGTCATTCCGATGAAAGGACCGATAAAAGTCACTCTTTTTAATGGAAATTTCAAACTTTTGCCAGAAATGCATTTAATCAAAAATCTGGGTAATTTTTGTCCCAAAATGTGTCTTAAGGCCCTAAATAACTGGCGTAAAAAGCAAAAGTTAATCCACTGAAGATCTTGGGAAATATTTAAGTTTATTAGCTGTGCATTTGTTTACGATTAAGGGTGTACGTACCAAATTCCATCCTTGCACGCAGGTAAACGATCAGTGCGATTCGCCGGGACCTCCAAGCTGGGTAATGTTAAGGATCCGTATGCTTACCTAGGGTCGTCCTGGGTAAACATAAGCTATACCCAGGACGACAATGACCTATTCACCCTTGCTACATACGCTAATAGAATGTACTGCTTGAGGCAGATAGCACCATGCCAAAATCTACAAGCGCGGTTCCAGTGCAAACCTTACAAGCGCTTTGGTTGGAACATTGCTCTGTCGATGTGGGTAAATACAGAGATGATATGCTAAAGCATCCAGGGGTAGTGGTGTAATCGTACGACGTAGGCAATACGAGTGCCTAGAACCCCTGATGTTCTGAGGATGCCGCATTTAATGGAAACGCATGGAAGCGATCCGGAGCAGCAAACCCACCGCTGTTGTTAAGCGTCCCGTCGCGCTAGGTCTATCGTCCTCGCGCGACGCGATGGTTACGACAACTCGCAGCTCACAAGCGAAGCAGCAAAATGTGGGCAACTAGTGCGCAGCTCAGCGTATACCTCGCTCACTTTTATGGTTTGTGTTCCTTCCGACAAACACACAAGGAGTCAGAGGTTCTCCTTTTACCGATACCAAGAATATGCCGATACTAATTAATGTAGCGGTCTAAAATATTAGAAACGCGGAGAGGAGCTCGGGGAATAACTTTTAACTGGAGCCGAAGGCCGATGAAAAATGATTCCACGTTTCTTTCCGGATAAGACCGAAAATTTTTTGCTATGTCTTTCCCCCAAATTGAAAAAAAAAACACATTATAATGTAAATTCCTTCGGGGATTCTCGAAAATGCAAGTACATGTATGGAAATTATGTTAGGCTTCATGCTCAAAAATAAATCTTTGCCACCAACCCCCTCTTTATGTCTTTGCTCTGGGCTGATTTCGGCCAGGCGATTATACGATGTTGGCCATCGCTAAAAAATTGGTAACCATCTTTTACATGCACAGAAGAAGAAACTCTGAGAACGAACCGTAAGCGCGAAGCTCGTCTCTTTTTCACGCCCTGCAGCCTATAAATGGCTGGGCAACGATTCCTGATGACAAGGGTATATACATTTAGTACAATGCGAACTAAATGACCGCCGTGCGATACCTGACAATGGAGGCACAAAACGGCCTCGAAAGCAACAAACTGATTCCCAAGGAGATATGCCTTTTTACTTCGTGTGAATCCCTGTTTTGTACGTAACACGTTTGTAAAGTTCTCATACATGCTCTCCTTTTCAAATACAACAATACTGAAGACACCTGATGGTTCGAAATTAAACATGAATATATTGCCATTTTCATCAAAGTAGTGACTGTGCATCAACGACGGAAGTCGACCGGGCGAGTCACTCCAGTCGTCTTCTTCAAGAAAGCTATATTTTACACCGGGTAGAACTCTGACTTGTTCTAGTGTCAGAATAAAACCCATGTCTCTAATTCTGTTGACGTTGTACCGAGATTCAGTCCTCAATGTCGCTGAACTCCCGCGGTGTACGTGAGCACGAACGTATATAATTTCTAATAATGCAATATCGTTGTCAACAATGATGTTCAATCTTCTGAAAAGAGACCCGTTTGGACCTCGGTTTCTTCTGAATTTATCATAAGGTAAATGAAGTTTGCGGCGATTGTGTCCCGCCAGGTCAAAGACAATGCAACGTACTTCTTTCCTCAGAAAGTGGCAGATTCCCACCACGCCATTTTCATAATCGCCAGCGATGTAGGCAATACCTAAAACTTGATAATTATAAACTAATTCATAACAAGCATCTTTCCTTGTATACACATATACGTTCAATGGGTTCATTCCCACAATGGGTTTCAAAGCAAACCCAATAAATGCTTTTGATTTTCCGTGATAATGCCATTTGGTCCGTATTTTTGAAAAATGACCTTTGATTTCGACACCAGTTCTCTCTTTGAAAAGGCCCGACTGATAGAGTACATGTATTCAAATCCCGCGAAAATTCAAAAGGAATCGTAACGTTGGTTAAGAAAGAAGATTGGTTGAGCAAAGCCTGCCGCACACACCTGGCAAAGTCATCTCGTCTATTTGGAGTCGACGGATCGATGTAATATTTTGCACTGCTCTGTTTGCCAATGCCCCCCCCCCCCCACCCCCCACACACACAAAAGATTGATGGATCAAAATCACATCGTACAATGGGTGAAGGCACTGATAATCATGTCATGTGTCTCTCTGTATTTGAGTTTCCGCCGCACAAAGTGGGCACTCTCATACGAGTGGCATTCTCATTCATTCCACCTGGTTGGAATCCAGCCTGGGCCATATGGGATTAAAGCTGAACTGCATGAACAAAAAGCCCCCATGCGACGAGCAAGAGAATTGCAAACGCCCTGCAAATACCTCAAACGAAGGCTTAGAACATGATATACCCTACGACGCCAGGAGGGCGCCACCTTATTTGCCGTCGGGCAACAGAGCTGTCAACATCTCCGGATACCTCTTACACTACTCAAACAAAAAAAAATTGTAGTCATTTAGACGGGATTCGAACTGTCGACCTTCCGATTTGGAATCCACCTCTCTAACACTCGGCCAACGAGCCAGCTGACAAGGACATGATTTGTGTTGGTCATACACGTCGGCCTTCGACTTACGTAATAATACTACGAGTAAGAGAAAACATGGGAAGCCTTCCAACAAGTTCGGTGGCCGAGTGGGGAAGACGGTGGAACAAAGATTACAGGGCGCGGATTCGATTCCCAGCTGGGTCAACAAATTTTCTTTCAAACAAAGTGTTCAGCAGGAGCTGACCAGAGGATGTTGGCACCTTGACAGCTCGAAGACAAATAAGGTGGCACCCTCCTGGCATCGTGGGGTCTATCATGTTCTGAGCCTTCGTTTGAGGTGTTTGCAGGGCGTTAGCATTTCTCTTGCTCGTCGCATGGGGACTTTTTGTTCATGCAGTTCCGCTTTAATCATCCGTGGTCGTCTGTCGTATGGGGCAGTATGGTGTCTAGTATCTTGTACCTTTGTAAGGCAAGTAAAAGACCCAGTAGAGTAGCTTGAGATGGCCTCTTCCATACATACCCAGGGCCAATAATGCTTTACTGGCTTCGCCTCTGATGGAGGAATCGAGTTAATCGGCCTAAAGTTGGCGAACAAAATCGGGGTATTCGAAAACCCTGGATACTGGATAGTGCAAACTGAACAATGGAGAGTGTCATTGTTCTCCGCCACGTGGATCAACCTCGCGTCTAGGATATTTCAGTAACAGGTCCAGCTCCAGAAGTGTAGTACAGATGGCACTGATGTGCTGATCATAGGGCGATTACATGCAGTCTGTACAATACCGTTCCCAATGAAGGTCATGAGGAAAATCTAGGCCACCTCGTAGTGATTATAAATGGGCTTCAGGGGAAAAGCTTGGCTTTCTGGCACATGTTGCAGAGAGGGCTTCAATGCATCTGTAGGTTCTTGGGCATAATAGTGAGGTTGAGAACCGCCCACTTATCCTTATCCCGATCCTGAAACGGATTGATTAAGCCAAATACGTCATCAATTTTGTGGTTGAATAAATTTTCGATACGTTGAGCTAACTTCCCACAATAGATAAGTTCGTGAATTCGGCGCTCAGTAGAAACCGCTTACAATAAACCTATCCTAATCGACCCCTTTTTACGTAATACGTTGCCAGTATGTATGCAGGCTGCTGACGTAACCCACTTGCATTCGATCCGGGCGCTCACAGAGAACGCAACGAGTTTAGCAGTCCCGTTGCCGGTCTGTCGGCACTAAAAGACTGATTTCTCCAATTTTATATTTACAAAACAGAGTGAACAATGTATCGACGCCTTCCCAAAACTTTAGGCTCCTGATAAGGAGACGTCAAATTCCCCAATGTTGTTGGGCATCGCAGAAACTGAATTTTATTTCTGTCAAATCCATTTATGAACTGCCTGTTAAGTATCGGTCGTGACGCATTCTGATCACCCACTGTACACCGCGACCCATGGTAGCAGTATTGCGTAGCATTGTCCTACATTACACGCAACCCAAAGTGTGAACCAATCAGATAAAAGTATGTCGCCGAAACGTTTTGTGCACGCACCCATGAAATACGTCAATTCCATTTGGCATGTATTGGAATCTACTATCTTCCCCAGAAATAGTCCGGACCTGGTGGCAGAGTCAGGAAGGTGAAACCGCCTGACCTCTCCGTAGGAAATTGTGTTGTTATCTGCTGTAAGAATCCCGGCCATTGGTGGATCCCTGTATTTAGCCCAATCAGTGATCGTCTTTTATCTAGGTTTACGTATCTGCACCCGTATACGTTGTGCTTTCTCAAATGAATTAAAGATCCGTCCGAACGCAAACGTATCGGGATACGTATACGTTTCGGTTTAGGGATAAGTAGCGGTTCTCAAGCTCTCTATCATCTATCGTTATGACCACACCACCACTCAGTGGTGTGGTCAATATTGTTTTCGCAGGACGCAAAATTTTTCTCTACCACTTTTCGTTTCCTCCACGTTTTCGGTCAAACTAGGGTATCCACGTCAAATCTGACTTGCTCAGTCTAAAATGTAATTGTTCTCTCGCGTTGAAAAGATTATTGTGCACTTTCATTCAATTTCGGCTGAGATAATGAACTTTTTCAGGTAAATAAATCGGGATCGCCGTAGTCTATAAATAGAATCGGCGTCTATAAATAGAACCGTGCGTGGTACACGAGATCTATGCATGGCACGACGTCGTGCCTGTGGAGGCCTACATCCTGATCGATCGTTCGGCAGTGTTCGTCGTACTGGTAATACACCATTCGAACACCACCATCTTACGTCAACATAACAAACCAGCTTCAGGCCAAAACATTTGTGGTGTGGTCATGAATTCACTTTTAGTGAATTCTCAGTTCTAGTTTCAGCTAAATTCCATTCAACTAACATTTTCTGCGTGGTTGAAATGCCCCAAATAGCAAAACACGAAAAATTGACAGAAGATCGAGCATGCCACCACGCCATGTGCCATGGGTAGTACCATCTATGCTCAGAGCAACTACCTCCCCCGCTTCTAATGGCAAACATAACAACCTCGTCCCCAGTGGTGTATGTGAATCCAGGTGGCGGAGAACAGTGACGCTCTCCATTTTTCTGTCTCATCCAGGGTTTTCGAATACCCACAAAATCGTCAGTTGTTGTATCGTGTGGGGGAACTGGAATCGCCTGCTGTGTCCTTGTGTGTTGCAGGCTTAGAACACATGAATACCAGAACTTTACAGATGGCAGCACCGTAACTGTTATGACGTCATTTTGAACGCCATCCCTATTAAAAAAATAGCTATGGTACCTTATGGTATCCTGTGGTATCCTATGGTACCCTATGGTATTTATGGTATTTTATGGTATATTGCTATTGCACCCATGGTATTTTACGGTACAATGGTATTAATTTATGGTACTTATGGTTCCCATTTATGGTACAATTGTATTTTATGGTACTATGGCATTAATTTATGGTACTTATGGTTCCCATTTATGGTACTATGGTATGCTATGGTTCTATGGTATTAATTTATGGTACTATAGAATGTGATGGTGCTATGGTATTAATTTATGGTACTGTGGTTTCCTATGGTTCTATGGTTTTCCTATGGTACAAGGGATGAAAATGGGAAAAAAGTTTTCCCCATTGAAAAAAAACGAGGAATTAAATGTTCTGATTTATAAATGTATAAGATTCTTGCTTACTAGGCACTAATCATTTCTGATGTTGGTTGCAGTTGGTCTGCAATTATGAGCGAGAATATCATACTAAAAGTCTTTTATGGTAAAACCAAATACCTGACAAAACAGAAAACATACACTTTCGGAGAAGTCTCTTCACAAGTCAAAATCTGAGTCTTGACAAACTTTACTGTTTTCAAGCATTTTACATGGTACCCTCTGTGGTTTTATGGTGGAATACCATACAGCAGAACACCATAGAAAGGGTATAAACCATACAATAACACAACATTATCATACCATAAAAAGATTACCATAGAAATTGATGAACCATAAAGTTCTTATGGTATCATATTGGAACCATAGGAAAAGTATCATACACTGTTTCAAAACACCATAGACAAGCACCATAGAAAATCTATGGTAATTGTCTATGGTATTCTCTATGGTATATCCTATGGTATCGCATATTATTTTTAATAGGGTTTAGATGTTGTGATCGGAACTTTACTTCGAACAACAGACAATAACTTGGCTTGCAGTGTTAAAACCAAAATGATTTTCCATACTTTTCAACGCTATACGACAGGGACCTGCCAAGATTCCTGAATTGAGTCTTGACGAGGCCGTTCCAAGTGAAATGATGAAGTGCAACCATCTTTGAGATAAAAAATTTAAAAAAAAATAAAGTAGCGGTAGCACCTTTCTCAACCAATGTTGAGTTCCCATTCTTCCTCGTGGAATACAGGGACTTATTCCTTGTTGAAAATGGCAGACATCATCTGAGCTTTGCAAAGAAACGAAAAAACCGTCACACTTGGTCTCAATCAAACAGCACATACCACATTGAATGGCGGAGCCCCTGGAATACATCTCCGGATTTAGTTTACCACTATCGAAATGAAGCTCGAAAATCACTGCGGCTAAGAGGGGTAAAGGTGTCATGATGATGAGCTACACAAAATCAGCAGGTTTTCTTTTTAGGCCCGTCTTTTGAAAATTCGCTTCGGATCCGCAGCGAGCATAATAACACACCTTGCTATCTGACAAAAGGCTCTTTCAGTACCAAACATCCACGTGATTCTGCAATTTGTGTATCTGTCAATAATTTTCCAACCTCTGAATCAATAATTTTGCAACCTGTGTATCAAGAATGTTGCAACCTTCCTATCAATAATTTTACAACAGCTAATGTTTTTCCAACCAGTGCATCAATCAACCTGTCAGTGTAAGTTCAAATTATGCTACTGCTGGAAATTCCACACAGCATTCATGATGGGCCGCAAATGCAACCTCATCTGTCGTTGCAATTTCAGCGTCGGCCGTCTGACTCACAAGATTTGAACCGGTACAACACACCATACCCTGCCTGTCTCAACCTGCGTGGACCTCAATTGGACTGATAGGGGACAAGGTGTGAAAGGAAAGAAGGAAAGAGCCACGGTGGCGTAGTGGTTCGGGCCTCCGACTAGCGGTCAGAGGATCCCGGGTTCGAATCCTGCTGCTGGCGTGAGACTTTGGGCAAGTCTATTTGCCTTACTGGCCTCTCTCCACCCAGGTGTATAAATGGGTACCGGTCGGAAATGCTCAGATTGTAGCGCTACTGAAAGGTTGCAGGATAGACTGGGGTTAAAGTGTGAAGTCGGATGACACCTCTACCGTTGTTGATATCAGACTATAAACCCAAACTTTAACTTTTAACTTTGAAAGCCAGTCCGAGATGTAAAATGATAATACAACCTTTGGTTTGTATCGCCTTATAGTTTAATCCCTCGTTGAACAACTGAACCACACAACGTTCCAGCGGGACTTAACATTCCTGTTACTGCAATTTCTAGGGAGCATACCAACAAGAAACGTGACTATCACCGTCCTTTTGGAGAAATGGTAAGCTCCTGGTTTAAATACATAAAACTTCAAGCCGCAAGTCAACATCACTCGTACCTATATAATTAAGTTGGAGTGATCCACGAACGAAACCTCTGAAATCGGGAGAACCAATAGGAATCCTGTCATGAGTACCAACGGAATGCCTTCTTACATGTGGAAGACGACCAGCTTGCTCAGTATTCGGAGGCGCCAGTTTCTCTCGAATTCACTGCAGTGAATTCGAGAGAAACTGGCGCCTCCGAATACTGAGCAAGCTGGTCGTCTTCGTCGTATCAAGGGGCCTCCGCGGGGTGAAGGCTTCAGCATTGTAAACCTCATTGCATTGTAGAGGCTGCCACTGCATTGTAGATCCTGACATTCATTTCGCGAATTTGAACAACTCTTATGAAAAAGACGACATCGTCGACCTAAACGTTGAAACTCATTGGAAATACGTCTTTATGCATTGATGACACAAGTGATCAATTACAGTTCTATTGATTTCCTTGGAGAAACACGTATTGTGTGTAAAAAATCATCAATATCGAACGAAATGCCTTTCACAGTTTTGATAAAGTTCGAATAGCATAGCTGAGTATAGGCCTACTCCGAATCTATTAGTGAGAACCGGATCAACACCGGTGTTTTGTGTAGTATTGTATTGTAATTGATTCTTCCATTAAATTTCTTCATAATGATGATATACAGGAAGTCAACTTCCAGATTTTGCAAGTTGACTTCCTGTATATCATCACGTTGTGTGTCAATTTTAGTGCTATTTCTTTCTTTGAAAATTTCTTCATAAATACCTAATAACAACCTGTATATTTAAAGTGGTCCTGAACCGCCGGGGCTAGACCACAGAGTAGGCCTAGTCTCTACATCTGACGATTTAAGATACTACTGTCGCCCTCTTGATTCTGGCTGTGATTCGTCGGAATACGTCCAATCAGAATACGAATCTTCTCTGATGACGTATCGGCGGCAGGTATTCCCCAAAGAAGATGCGCGCGCATCCTGCCTGGTAGGAATTCCGACCACACTTCCGGTATGGCGGACCCCGACACCAGTTCCTAACGTGCTGCACGGTGGAACTGGATACCGGTTTACGCCGGGGCGAGCGAGACAGCCTCGTTTTCGTTTTCCCGCGCTACACCAGTATGAATGAGCGCCTGTCAATCATCACGTCACGTGATTACTATCAATAGCTCCAGTTGTTACGAAACGTGTACTGTCCTGCTAAAGGACGACCACGACGACGGACGCTACACCACGACAAAAGCTCACGGGTGAGCTAAAAATCGGTAGTCATACACGATGCTGGATACACTATCTCTCGGAGTCCTCCGGGCTCTGATTCCTGGTGCATTTTTTTTCTTATTAATCAGTTGTCAATCAGTTGTTTTTATCATATGATATCGGCGGGTATTTTAATGACTAACGATCTACTGGAAACAAGTGCACAGATGAAACTGATGACCCAATGATACAGCCTCTCCGATTTCAGCCACATCATCAGCCGTTTTGCTTATCTAATAGCGTAGTATAATTAGTTAGGGCATAAACCTGGCCCGCAGGATTCGGGTTATTTAGTTAATGCGCGTCGATCCTTCCCATCGAATTGTGCTTTAACAAAGGCCTACATTTACACGTACCGGTACTTGTACATGTATGTGTATACATATACATGTAGGCGTGCATGTACATGTAGGTGCAGCAAACACTTGTCAGCGAAAACGGCAAAACGAAATTTGTTAGAACGCGGCCTGGCTGCATTCTGTCACCAATCAGGTTTACGATCAGCAAGATTATAGGGAGTTTCAAAAATCAAACGATAAACGTTAACTTTACGACAACGTTATCCTTTAGCTATTGTTTTCAGGGCAGAATACAAAAAGTTGATCTTTGAGTTAAGGAGGCTTCTAGAATACGGACCACAATCTGGTGAATTCGCAGTATGAAAAATAACTTGTGGTAAAGTTAACGTCTGTCGTTTGATTTCTTCAACTCCTTATTATCAACTTCTACTTACTAGAGGACCTGTCGTTCTGGGTACAAATGACGGACATGACGAACCTCAGCGAAGATCAACAGCCGTACTGGAGCTTAAATTTCCGTTTGAAATTTCAATTGTAAATCAGTGATCGGAATCGGAGTACCTCAAATTCGGAAATCAATTCCATGGCAGGTCATATTGCCCAGACTGCACTGATCATTAACAATTCCAGGGCCCGGTCGCACGAAACTCACGGCAGCGCTATATTGGTGTCAGCGCTATCTTCATGTTAAATGACGTAAAAATCCATTGTTCTATTACGTCATTTAACATCAAGTTAGCGCTAACACCAAGATAGCGCTGTCGTGAGTTTCGTGCAACCGGGCCCAGATCTTGAACTTCCGCAAAACATCCAGAAAATACGTCAGTTCGTTTCCAATGATCTTTGTGTCGTTTGTAGCCCTTTGGGGAGAAGAGACAATCAGTCAGCTGACGAATCCAAAGTTCAACAAAATTTTCTTAATAAGTACCTTACATGTAGCTACCACTTAGTAAGGCTGAATCGGTTAATGTCGTCCTGGGTACACCTCATTATTACCCAGGGTAATCCTGGGTAATCCTTTTTGTTACCCAGGATCGTCCTGGGTACAAATAAGGTACCTTAACATTACCCAGTTTTAAAATCCGCGCCATAGGATGGAATAGATTGCAAATACGACAGTAATATCGCGGTCTTTAACGCGAGTTGCCATTCCGACAGCTGCTGACAATCACCACGTCAAAATATACGTGTATAAATTCGTGGCGGGCTAGAATAAGACAGTACCGTACTCGAGCGCAAGTGGAGAATGGCGCGGATTTCAAACTGGGTAATGTTAAGGTACCTTATTTATACCCAGGATCGTCCTGGGTAACAAAAAGGATTACCCAGAATACCCAGGGTAATAATGAGGTGTACCCAGGACGACATTAACCGATTCAGCCTTAGTAAGATATTGGTACGACTTAAGGGCAGTTTACACATGCAACTTTTCATATGCAACTTGTTGCATAAACCTGATGAGACCAAACAGTTTCATCAAAGTTGCATGTAAACGGGCCTGCAACTTGTTGCAACTAGATCACGCTGGATGTTGCAATGTGTAAACGTCACAGGTAAACTGCAACAAGTTGCAACCTAGTGTAAACCACCCTTTATTTTCTGATCAGATTCATAGTAGACTTTTCTTAGTAAGATTTCAACGTTTTTCTTAGGATAATTTTGTAAGAAAAATCACACTGATATTTTTCTGACAGCTATCTCATAACAAAATCTCACTCAGAAAAATTGTTGAGTCTTATAAATATCTCACTAAGAAATAGCTAAGATACTTGATACTGAGAAAAGCATAAGATAATCAGTAAGATTTATGTCCTGGCATGCCGCAGATCACGGTTGAATATGGGCTTACTGTTCAAATCACAAGTACCCTTCCTTGGAGTAGCACCCCCGCGCCCCTTCAGATCACGAGTGACTGTGGGTTTCTGCCCAGATTAGAAGTAGCCTACGTTGGGGTCGAACCCTCCAGATCACAGGTCTGAGGAGGATCATCCTCTATATCACCGTTGATTAAATTTGGTGACATCTAAATCTGGTAGATGAGGAGGATAACCAGTCACTAGTGGATGGGTAAATGCTTTTGCTGATACCATATTACTGGTTCACGTAGTGACAATAGTATTTCCATACTGGTTTTGCCCGATTCTCTCTTCGATCGCGCGGTTATTCACGTTAGCATAACCAGGGCTTCGCACTCACGCAGGAAACTTTCATTGTGAGGTTGAAGATTGGAAACCAATAAAATCGGATCACCTTCGGTAAAGATGAACTTTTAGTGAATAACCTTAATTAAGTTAAAAGTAGATATCCATTTGCTGCTTCGTTTTTCTTCGGGGGCCAAAAGATTTATTAGTTAACCTAAAAAATGCGTTTATGGCCCTGTGCATTCGCGATACATGGCAGAATAACACAGGCTCGACGAGCCTATTATTGTAAAGCCTCGCGCACATCGACCTTGCGACGGGAAGCAACTGAACGCAACAGTCGCTATCGATGTGCGCGTTCAGCGCACATCGGTTACGACTGGTCATTGTGGCAACAAGTGGCACAATCCAGTCATCAATCTGGAGCGCGCACATCGAACAGGCAACTGAACTGAATGCTACACGGAAATTGTCGATGTCTTCCGAGCGGACCACTCGGTATTCCATCACATAACCAGGTGTGCTTCACAAAACAAAGGAAATTCATTGCCAGACCGCGCACATCGACAGCGACTGAAGAGAACTAGAAGCAACGATCGGCAACGATTAGAGCCGAATCGGTTAATGTCGTCCTGGGTATAACAGAAATATACCCAGGTTCAATGTCGCCCTACAACACTATACCCTGGGTATAGTTCGATCTACAAAAGTATACCCAGTACCGTAGTTTTGAGCCTAGGTACGAATTAGGAATGGATGGCCGCCATTTTGTTTCTCGCTTCAACTGAGACGGCAGTTTTGCAAGCAACATCTTCAAAATGTCAGTCAATATTGTCAGATTTTGTGCTCATATATGGCATGGGTCAACTGTTGACATTTGTCTCAACACAACGGTCCAAACTTATCGCAAGCTAAGCTCACAGTTTCAAAGAAATGAGCAAACGAACAGAGCCGATCTGCGCCCCATATGTTTGTTCGGTGTCGTGCGTTCACCTACGTCCGCGAGCCGTGCTGCGAGTACCGGTACTATTGCGGATTTGAGTGACGATAAACGGCACGAAAATTTCTTTGATGACTGTCGGTACGATAATATTAAAATGATGCCCGTCGTGTCGGGCGCTAGAGCGATGTTTTTCGACTTGTCATGCTTCTGCATGGAATTTGCAAGGACAATCTCGTCTTCAGGTGCTGTATCCAACCCTCGGTATACTTTTGTAGATCGGACTATACCCAGGGTATAGTTTTGTGGGACGACATTGAACCTGGGTATATTTCTAACCAAATGTCAGGCCAATGCTGGCAAAAGATTGCAGGGGTGATGTTGGGACTAGCCGATATTTGCCAACGTTGGGCCAATGTCAAGCCGGTGTGCAATATGATGTCGGACCAACACTGGAAAACATTGGGGTGACATTTGCCGATGTTGGGCCACTGTCGGCTTGCTATGTTGGCCCAACGTTGTAAGCCAACTTTGGCCGTCATTGGCCCAACATTGGCCCAAGGTTTTTGTGCTGGCTGGGATTCCCATGTGTTATTTCTTTTTTCACATGTGGGAATTATTTCACATATGTGAAAATAAGTCCATGTGTGAAATTTGCCGCTTTTCCCATATGGGATTTCTGTTGAAATCCCACGTGTGAAAAATTCCCATATGGGATTTTTGTTGAAATCCCACATGTGAATCCTACATGTGAATCCTACATGTAAATTCTATATTGTTCATAATCTTAGCTCACCATTTTTCGCCATTTTCTTCATCACCTGACTGGTGTCAGATGTAGAAGGAAAAGGCCACCATCAGCCTTACATTATAAGTAGCTTTAATCTTAGCCAATAGGCCGAGAAGCTACGTGTATAACAGTTCTAGGTGGTTGGGGAATATTAATGAACAGAAAAGTAACTTTTCTTTGGTACAGACAAAACCAATGTTATACAACTATCGCCTTGAGAATTCTGAAACATAAACTTTCACAACATCCGTTTTTTGTCTCATATTTCAAATGGTAGTTAATTAATTTTCTTATGCATTTCTTTTCATAAAAGTTGGCGTTTTTTATTAAATATTTGCAATTTATAACATGATTGCCCTCTCCCCAGCCATCCGCCAGTAAAACCTTCATGTTTGACCTTGTAAATAAAACAAACTCGTCTACCTGCTTACCTGTCTGTCTGTAGATTAACCACCACACTTATAAGGACAGTTTGTCATATATTGCTTGTTATTTTCATTTTCAAAAGTCACTCCATTCTTAATGATTCATCTCACTTAAATACCATGTGTGAAGAAAATCACATGTGTGATTTTCATGAGAAAACAGAAGTACTATGTGTGAAAAAAATCACACATGGTAATTTTAAAATTCCCATGTGTGAAAATAAAAATAACACATGCAGAAAAATCACATGTGGTAATTTCGTAAGTTTCCCACATGTGAAAAAAAATTCCCTCGTGTGAAATAATTCCATGTAAATTTTACATGTGGTAAATGAAAATTAACATATGGGAATCTGAAAATCACATGTGGGAAAATAAAATTCACATAATGCAAAGGTTTTTACATATGTGAAGAGCCGTTTCACATATATGGGAATAGTCATTTCACATATGTGAAAAAAATTCACATATGGGACTTTTTCGTAAGGGCCAGGACGACATTAACCGATTCGGCACGTGTAGAACGTGAGCAACTGGCTGGAATTTACGGCAACGGTAGGCAATAGCGTTGCCGGGGCGCGCACATCGACCTGTTTGAGCATCTGATCATTTGCTGCTGTTTCCAGCCAGTCGCCCACCGTTGCCGGAAACGCCATTGCCGGTAGTTGCTTCCAGTCGCAAGGTAGATGTGCGCTAGGCTTAGGTGTAGGGGTTTCCGATTGGTTTCAGTTAACATCACGAACGAATTTGTCCTTTATGTAATTACTGTAAAATGATACATTTCGTGGGATAAATAAGCCACTTTGTTGAGAGAAGGTATGAATATTCATGTAGATAACTGTTATGAAATGCCTTTTTAAAAATCAACACGCCTAGCCTGCCGCCCCTGCGAATAATGTGTCGGTCAATGTCATGAGCACGTGGATGAACAGTGGTGGCAAAATATATCGTATACGTCGAGTGGGGTCATCCCTATGTGTCCCGGGTTCTATGTGTCTGTCTCAGTTATGATTGGCCTTGTCCTCATTTTCTTCTCAAGTGGAGTCGACGAACACATATCTTAATAATCGTGGATGTATGTAGGCCTATTAACTAAAATAAATCAGCGTTAGCATTCATTATCAAAGTCTGATACATGTTGTAACGGTTGGAAACATGACTAAAAATGTTGATTGAGAATTTGAAAGCCCTCTGGTGGAGTGCGAAGCTACCAAGGGAATGTCCGTTGGGATTGCCTTGGTAGCTTCAAACTCCACCAGAGGACTTTCAAATTCTTAATCCACATTTTTTATTCATGTTTCCAACCGTTATAATATGCATCAAAATTCATGATAATTTTGGCCATTGACTCTTCACCAGGGCCTGTTTCATAAAGTGACTTTAAGCTAATGGTACCTTTAATCAAATGGAAAATGCATTGAGTTAATGGTACCATTAGCTAAAAGTTTCTTTATGAAACAGGCCCCTGGTTTTTTCTTCAGCATCACCGTAGCTCCTGCATTTTGGAAGATTAAAAGTCGTATTGACCTTACAAAAAACCACGTAACTCTACATTAATGTTAATGCTAACGTTGATTTATTTTAGTTAATACATACTTTATCCATGATAATACATGATGATTAAATGTGTTTGTCGACTCCACTTGAGAATAAAATGGCGACAAGGCTAATCATAATTGAGACAGACGCATGGAACTGGCGAGCGACACATAGAACCCTGCATACAAAAAACTGTCTTTAGGGACGCATGGAATCCGGGACGCAAAGAAGCCGGGACACAAAGAAGCCGGGACGCAAAGGACCTGGGACACATAGGTACGCTCGCCTACACTCGATTCTACGAGTAATCTGATAATGCCACTTCTCTGGTGACAAACCAATGGACTATTTTGGTGTGTTTCAGAATTTCTAAAAATGGTACATGAAGTGGCCCATGTCCCTCAATTCCAATTAAATGTTTTCGACATTAACTTCACTACGTGGACCTTGACGCCACCCGGCTTGTTCAATTTACCTGTTGGGAGCGAAATCTGGCCATGCTTTACGGCCAAATACATGTATACCAATGATGCCAATTTTCAGAGTGGCACAGCAACGGGATCTATGAGTTGCTTTTCTGTGGTGGTTGAGAACCAAAGAACGAACATATGCTGGCAAGAAATCACGGGATATTATACAAATAAATAAGAAAATCTTCGTTGACCCAGTTTGCCTGACAGTTACCTCTGCGGCTTAACGGAACGGAATATAACTGCCAGCGACACGAGAAGCTATGGCAGTAAACACCACGCATCTGGAACCGGGTATTTCTCACACCAATACCGAGACTGGCATCAGTCAGTTAGGGCCATTGGTAATCGTGCGTTCAGTTTTCACAAAATGGGCGCCGATATTTGTCACAGTTGTCGGTCTAGTTGGAAACTTGATATCCCTCCTGGTCACAACAAAGAAGGGATACCGGCACATCAGCACGTGTGTCTATATGTCAGCATTGGCAGTGCTGGACTCGGTATATTTGTTGGATATCTTGTTGATAACAGTAGTGGACGATATTAGGAAAGGGCTGAAAATTGATATGGAAGACGTAATGATGACGCTTTGGTAGGTCTGAGTCTGAGGGTTAAGTTTGGATCCGTAAAGTCCGAGGGTTTAAAGAGTCATCTTTACGCTGCTTGTTTTACAATATTTTGCAGAAAGAGAAAAATGTATTGCAAATAAGAAAAAAAAGTACTCTGGAATGTGACTTGGCCATCTCAATGTCTAAATCTGTCTGTAGTCGAGCTGGCATGGAATGAGCTTGATACGCAAACGCATCAGGCAGCGGAAGAAGACTTTTCGAATGCTTGGATGCTTGAAATCTGGTTGCGAATCAATGCCAGGAAGCTATTTCAAAATTTACTGCGGCGTACGCCTTGAATATGTGCAGCTGTTTATTGCCAGATGGTGCTATTTTGATGATACTACAGTCTGAGCATTAAATGACTTTAAAATGACAGTATTCTATCAAATTCGTTTGGAAATCATTATCATTTGCATGTATTTGAAACATCTTTGACCTTAAACAATAAACTTGTAAAACTATCGGTGTGAGGAAGATTTGTTTAAAATCTGCGGGTGGTCTCAAACACAAACAGCCTCTAAGTTCATATTTCTACGGAAATTTTAACCACGTACTACGGGGTTACTTTGGCCCACTTTTTGATAGTTCACTACTCCACCGTTAGTGCACTTGTACCATAAACTTGATGAACCCCTTTTATGAGAACATAATCACTCATTTTCAGTTATGTATAGTACAATTAACAATTATTTTTGCATTTGGCGGCCATGCCTATTAATTTTTACAGTGCAACAGATGGCTAAATCCATTACACTGTATTTAAAAATTTGAATTCCTTTTGGGAATATTTTTGCTTTTTTTCATTACATTTGCCGTGTGTTTTCATTTCTGTGAAATTCATTTCTCAACAGTTTCTTTCAATTTTCCAAAGATTTTCCTTGGCGTCCTGAAATGCTGCATGGTGGAACCTCTAAAAATAGTGGGCCAAAGTAACCCCCTGTCACTATTTTACCTTGGGAAATGGAAATGCTATGAATATGAAAAAAAACTGCCTTTGTGCTAGGTAGCTGATCATATGAACAATCAATGCACATCAATTACTCACCTCGGTCTCCCATTAACACACATCGCTGCAGAGAACAAATTGGCAGCGTTTTTGTATTCCCAGAAAAAGATTCAATGTTGCAATCTACCACAGTTGGAAAAGTTGTAAAAAGCTTCCAAACCTGAACTGAATGACCTGTTAATTACCTTGAGAAAGTGATACAATGTATCATTCATCAGGTCAATTAATCATCTGGGGTGGATGGGCCAAAGTAACCTCATTTTACGGCACTTCTCTTTTTCAGGATGGCAGTGTACATTGCATACGCACTCCCAAAGGCATCGCGGCTCTCTCTTGCTGCCATGACCGTCGACAGAGCGATCGTTGTTTTGTTTCCGTTGAAGGCAAAATCACTTTGCACCGCGAAGAGGGCTATGACAACNAAAAAAATCCTATTCTGCGCCGACGGCTAATAACCTCAGCTTGCATTCACCTCTTTTGTTGTGTCTCTAGGCCAAATGCACAGCTGACCGAAATGCACCGTGATTACGCTCATATTGTATTGACGAAAACCATATGGCCTCCAATCCAGTGACCCAAACCCAAAGTTATGGTGTAGGACGTTGTGGTGGGCAATACCCATAACCCATGACAATAAGGCTCTTACATTCACACCCACCTCTCCCGCTAACAAAAGTGACCAAAATTGAACTTAGAAAATTTTAGGCCTGGATGAAACGATGTGGTAAGTGGGAGTTTCCCGTATATTCTTTACTTACACACTTCGTATCATTGAGACTGATTTAGCCAATATTGTCGCAGCTAAAATTGATTTCAAGACATATCCTTTTGTCGAAACAATAGTTTCTGCCTACCAGTTTGGAGTCCTGACCACGATCCGATTCCTAGTTATTGCTGTTTCAAACATCCTGATTCTAGTCAACCTTCGTAAAGCAGCAAATAAAAGAAAGACAATTACAAAGAGAGACGACAGCGAGGAGAACAAGGAACTCACAAAAATGCTTCTGCTTGTTTCATTGGCTTTCTTCATACTGTGCACACCGTTTTCAATTTACGAGATTTTGTGGGCCATGCCTGCTGTTACTGCGTTGTACGACTTCACCAAACTCTACTGGCTTTTACGAGCTGATACGATACAGTGGTGTTTGATGACCGTTTCGCAGGCAAATCATGCTGTCAATTTTTACATGTATATTCTAGGCGGTGGACAGAGTTTCAGGAATGACGCGAGGAAAGTTTTGACGTCATGTTTTGGCCCGCGTCCATTACAGTGAGTGACAAGAATGGTCAATGGACCATGTGCTCACCTGGGTTAACCTGAGTGTAGCACAAGAACAAATGACAAATGTTAAATCGAAATGTTCTAGGGCAAGACTTGGGCCAGGGCATGATTATGCTCAAAATTTGGTATATACACATGCATCTACAAACCATGTTAGAAGGATTTACACTCTACATGAATGTAGTTGCTATTGTTTAAGTCAAATGTTAAAGTGTGAGTTATAGTCTTATATGTGTTATATAAACAACGATTTCCTTCTCAGTACGTACATACACATGTAATCACAACAGTGATTTGAACATTCTAGTTGGTGTTCATGTGCTATGAGCCAGTGTATTTTTCAAGACGTCGCCTGACGGTCATAATTAATTGTAGTCCGATAGATCCAATAGGCCTGGTGCGCATGCGCGAGGGTGCAGACGGTTTCGCAAAGAGCTGCGCTATATGTTGAAATAATTCGTGATTGTTGGACTTTTGAGTCAGAGATAAAACTATTTTATTTGGAATAAGGACCAAGGAAATCGTAGTGGACGACAATTTGGGAAAACTCCACTTGGATACCGAAGAAAATGATTTGGATTTCGAGTTGAATACCGCCTCACAGTTGTTTACGTCCGTCGCCATAAGGGCCTATTACTATTAGGTATCTTTCAGGGAACGCTACGTATAGTACGTAATTACCTATACGACTACCTTGCCTAACGTAACCCAACTCCGCAGCTGATTGGCTGGCCAATCGCGCCTTCCGTGACCAGGGGAGGCGGCTAAAGCCCTCATGAATAATTATTGATAATTGTCTGCGGACTGAACGGCAACCTGACTCATGTTGACTTTGTATACCGTGTAGATAAAAAGGGCGCGCGATTTGTATTAGAGAGACAGCATTTAGAATTAAAAGTTGTCAGATACCCGACGAAAATGCGCCAAAACTATTACAAAATTGTTGCGGTGAACATTCCATGCATTGGTGATCAAATCTGTGTCACCACCGCGCCACAAATCTTTCTCTTCCTGGCTCACTACCTTTCGCGGACGTCGTTGTCGCTCAGCTGTTTTCGCTACATTACTATGGTTTGTATGCGCGCAAAAGTAATTCAAAATTTGTTCCGGCAAAAATAACTATTCCATTCCGGGGATAATAACTACCCCTTTTTTAGCCACAGCTCGTGCCCATACACATTGGCCATTGCGGCAATACCAGCGGCGCCTGGCTGGGAGGAGTTTCAATAGGGCAGTGGCCAATCAGGCTTCATATCTGACTACGTTCATTGAGAACGTATACTAACGCAAAACATTCTCCAACGGAGCAGTTATATCCATACATGTGATGGGCACAGTACGGCACTATTTACAAAGATCCTGTTATTGGAGAATACGTCACCGTATAAGTAATAACCTTAACTTACGTAGCGTTCCATGGAAGATACCTATTGTTTGGTTCGAAATTCGAGGCCGCCGACAGGTACCGTTTTTCTCCCCTGGGAACTCAGGAGAAAAGTACACAAGGGTACCTACTGGTACATATTTTGGGAATAATAATGATAGCTAGTTTTGAGATGTAGTGTCACAAGGTGGAATACAAGTATACAAGAGGAGTGTTTTCACTGTCTAAAAGCGAGAGTAGGGGTGGTAAAATCAAAATGGCCGCCGGAGTGTGATCAGCTGATAACAACAACATACAGCATGATGTACAGGTTATGATGTGTAAGTATATCATAAACAAGCATGGTTTAGTATACCCAGCCGACTCAACAGGTGTGAGAGGAGTGCGAAGGTAAATTATTTTTCATTATAGTTTGCTGACTGATCAAGAGTACTTGACTCTATTTAATTATTCTGAGTGAAGGACTGAGTGAGAGAGGGAGATTTTGACTTTATCATAAGCGGGCCCTGGCATATGTTGACTAGGCCCTACTAGTAGTACTAGGATGGATATCAAGGATTTGAAATCGGTTGGGGCACTGAAAGGCGTAGGCCCAGGCCTACCAATGCCAGTAGGTCACTGCATAAGGCAACTCCACCTGCGACACAGAGTGAGAACAGCGGGGATCAACTAAAGCAGGTAGATCGAACAGATGTCAGTGAAATATAGTTTACAGTTAGGCTCAATAGGTGTGGCCCCAGAAATTTTGAAGTCACCCCTAGCATCGGTGATGGACAAAGACCAGCCCCTCCTCGACTCTACGTCTGACCGTGACTTAGAGCACGGGAGAGAAGTACCCCGGTAAAAATAAAGCTAACACGAAAGGCTAAGTGTGTAACAGTCCCCAAGAAGAATGTGCAGGGTTGAAACATGGAAGGTCATAGACACAATAATGGGCGTGATTGAGGATATGTCAGTCAAAAGTGATCAGCAGTACGAGAGAATGTCAGCGACAAACGATGCCCGTTTCAGCGAAATAAATGATAGAATAAGCCGTATGAACATGTCAGTCAAGAAGGACCAAGATACAGAATAGCACAAAATTGACACACAAAATGATAATAAGCAAGAAGTCAATCTCCAGAATTCACGAATTTTCGACCCCAACCGGGGTCTTTTTCAAGTGGAACTTTACAATCTGAAACTCTAGAAAAGACTGTCTTTTCTAGAGTCTTTTCTAGAGTTTCAGATTGTAAAGTTCCACTTGAAAAAGACCCCGGTTGGGGTCGAAAATTCGTGAATTCTGGAGATTGACTTCTTGCTTATTATCAGTCAAGAAGGAAATAGAAAATGCAGTTGATAAGGCCAGCTCAGACAGGCTGGTTACCTTCAAACACGAGATTGAAACCACAGTAAACGAGGCGGTGAACAAGAGGTGGAGTGTAATAAACAAAGAGATAAAAGGAACCATTAAAGACGAAGTCGACAAGTTGGCAGGCCAGATCACCAAAGCCAAAAGAGTGGTAGATGCCGCACTGGAAAGTTAACGGAAAACAGTCACAGAGGAGTCGCTTCAAAGTTGGAGGAATGATATAACTGCAGATACCGACAGGAAATTAAAGGAGGCCCAAGACAGGAAGGACGCTAACGTAATAGTTAATGGAGTCCCAGAACCAACGGCGGCTATGCAGAGGGGCGTAAGAAAGAGGACTTGAGAACAATTGAAACTCTTCTGTCTAAGACAGAACCGGGAGGTTTAATACGATTGAAAACAGCAATACGGCTTGGTGAAAAGAGCAGCAGCAGTTCTACCAGACCATTGAAACTGGTGTTAGGAAACGAGGACCAGAGGGACAGATTTTTGGAAGCAGCAAGAACCCTGAGGGAAAATGATCCCGGTAATGAGTCATTGGCGATGGCGACGTTCAGGAAAGATAGAAGCAGAGAAGATAGGCTAGCATATAAAGAGTTACTGAGGCAGAAGGAAGAAAGGGAACAAAAAGGAGAAACCAACCTTGTGATCAGGGGCAATCAAATAATATGTAAAAAAGGATCAGCCCTTTCGCTCCAAGCCCCAAAGAGGGGGTATCCAGTAAAGAATTGAAGATAGTTTACACAAACGCAGACTCCCTTTTAAATAAGATGAGGAACTTGGAGATTCTGTGTGCCTGTCATCACCCTGACATTGTTGCGATCACGGAAATAAATCCTAAAAATCCGAGGTTGGATCTAAGTGAGAAGGATATTAACTTGGTTGGTTATACTGTTTATATCAATTTACCAGAGAATGGACGAGGGGTAGCAGTGTATGTAAGGGATGGTCTGACTAGCTCGAAGTATTTACCTGTTGTTTAATATAAGAATAGCGTCTGGATAGA
The DNA here is from genome assembly GCA_002633025.1 of Notospermus geniculatus. Lineage (NCBI taxonomy): Eukaryota > Metazoa > Nemertea > Pilidiophora > Heteronemertea > Lineidae > Notospermus > Notospermus geniculatus. The sequence continues at coordinate 174,768 of NMRB01000311.1, read as the reverse complement.
GTTGATTCTAGAGAGTGAATACAAATCCGCATTGGAACTATATACAGGAGCCCAAACAGTAATTTGGAAAACAACTCTCAGTTACTGTATCATCTAATGAACGTATGTGAGGTAACGCCGAGATTAGTATTGGGCGATTTTAACAGCCCGGACATATGCAAGTATCAATTCGTATCTTGTACCCCCCCCCCTCAAGGCTTCGACACCTTTACGACTATTTCTCAATAACCTTCGCTAAAGCTACGACAGTAGTTCATTGAATATATAAGGAAAATCGTCAAGTTATCAATTGATAGATATATCTACACTCTTAAAAAATTCTTGTCACCGCAACTTGTCTGCGAATATGGATGAGATGATTTAGTCAGCAGGACGAATTACGTCATTCATGACACAATTTACTTGTCATGGCGAGTCGCACATCTCTGTGACGAGTTCACTATATCCAGTCGACAAGGTCTCTAGTTATGGCGATAAGTTGCAGGTGGCAGGACATTATTGCGCATGCGCTTCCCTCACATTTATCGCTCAATTTCTTGAACTCTAAGCATGCTGTCACCATCGTTGCCTCAATAGCCTGGAGGGTTTAGGGGTTATGTCTAGTAGTTTATACATTTCATAGGTCGTAGGTTCGAATCCCGCCGTAGGCCCTGAAATTTGGGAGAGTTTTTCTTTCATATGTACATGTACCTGTTATTAGTATTTGTAACTACCGCCTAACGGTATCTTGGCGCATAATTTTTAATTTTTGTGTAGCCTGAATGACGAGATGTAGTTGTTTCAATGATAAGATGTCTCTTTTCCGAGGATGACAAGTTAAAAACTTGTCAATTGACAAGATAGACCCTGTCAATTTAAGCATATTCTGAGAACGAGTTCCAGCTTGTCAGTACGACGAGAATTTTTTAAGAGTGTATCAAGTGATAACTTGACGATATATATATATCACTTGTAGAAAGACTTTCGACACATCATCACCTCTTCGTCAGAGATCACCAAAAGATGTTCGACACTCTATCACCACTTGCATGGTTTCATGTTGCCCTTATGCTGTGATATTCATACTTGTAATGTATAATAGTAATTATGCTTTTTTATATATGATAGTGTTTTTTCATGTAGCATTATGTTGTCTTGTTTATTAATTGCAGTAGTGGGGCTTAATCCTGCCTAGCACTGTGATAGCACCTGTCCTGCATGTCCTTGTTTCACAGAGCTTGTAGTGCAGTTCTTGCCTTTTCCCAGCTTGTAACCATCCATTACCAGCTATTGCGGGCCTAATCTCCACGCATCCACAATACACACTCCAGGCGCTATACTAACACGGCTGTACTGAATGCACTACGAGTATAAGTCGATCGCAATATCAGGTGGAGGAGTGCACATACGTCAGTTGCCTACCTACTGGTGGTTTTGTATGCATCTTCTGCAGATTCGGCGAAAATTTGGGCTCGATTGGATAAAATTTTCCTATTTACATCAATAGATCGAAGTTTCCCCGTACATTGTCAGTGCATGGACAAAGAAATCCCCGTGATTTTCGTGAAACAAGTGAACTTTGTAAAGCATTTTAGGTGTGTTGTAGTGGTTTTGCATCACCTGCCTACCTCTACGAGTGAAGGGAATACATGTCCCTTCACGTAGGTACCATTAATTATGAAGTTTTATGAAAATTTACGATTGACATGGGGGGTCTGAAAATTGGCATTTTTCCCCAAAATTAGCAATAATTTCGATTTTATAGCTGAATAAATGCAAATTTCGAACAGTTTGAAAGGGTAAATAACAGTAACAGATGTTTATTATCAGTTCCCTTCGTTTTTAACCACTTCTATTTCCATAAACTTATCAAAACTGTGATTTTAAGGTTTTTCATACACAGGATGTACAGTAACAGGTATCGCATGCTTGACTGACTTCTAACAAAGGGAGCACTAGCGACCCTGGTGGGGCATTATTCCCGAAATAGCTGGTAATGCACTGATCATACTTTCATCATTTTTACCCAACTCCTTCCACCGGTTGAAAGAACGCCACAGTGGCACAGGACATTGCAGATGACGGCTGTACAGTGGTAGAAAGTCCCAAGCCTTTGAAAAGGAGAGGGAACCCCGCCACATATTTTCGTTATTCCTTTTTATTTTAAATACCGGTAGCCATTGTATGGCCTTCCAAAACCTCTGTAGCCAGCTAGTTCCTCCAAACAGTAAAGTGACAGCAGAAGTAATCAACATTGATGTTGTCAGCTTTTGCCCATATACAGTGAATGAAGTAAGAACGTTATCAACATAAAAGCTTTATTAGAAGACTATAAAAGAGAGGCAAGTGACATTTTTAAACACCAACCACAACTTCATGTTCTGCCACAAAGTTCGATAGCGTAATATCACTCCATATGGTGGCAGCACATGCATAATGTGCAGTCAGCAGTCATGTGCTACATCTTACACAGTGAGTCTATGCTGCCAATTTGCAGAACACTGGGGAAAACCATGGAAACTGACGTGTTCAACTGACCATCACCCTCTGCACATTTTCTGGCACTTTCCAGAACCTCACTAAATTCCTCAGCAGCTTCCATCACATTTTTATCCAGTTTAGACTTGTTACCAATTCCAAACTCAGTCGTCTGTGCTGCCTTTGCAACCAAACCGTGAGAAGCAACATGGGTCAATAATTTTCTTTTTTCATTCAGAATTACAAACTGAATTACCATTCATCCCTCTCAGTCTTATGACAGAACTTGGTGGAATAAACATGATAAAACCCAACACAGGTTTTAGTTCTCCAAGGACAGAAAATAAATAAAACACAACCTTGTTAAAATTGTACAAATTGTCCAACCTGCAAACAGCTAGCCACCGCTGCCAGTTTCAACTTGTGCCCTGCAGGCAAGGTAGGGAGCATTCATCCCTCTCAGGCTTATGGCAGAACTTGGAGGAATAAAACCCGACACAGGTTTTATTCTTCCAAGGACAGAAAATAAATCAAACACAACCTTGTTAAAATTGTACAAATTGTCCAACCTGCAAACAGCTAGCCACCGCTGCCAGTCACAACTTGTGCCCTACAGGCATGGTAGGGGGCCACTTATAATCAATCACACCCTAATTAAATAACAACCATAACAATCACCCTGTTCAAAGTTCTAATAATGAAATGCGCATTTAACATTTAAAAAACTTCACAACTTGGCCTGTCATGAACAATATAGACTGACACGATTGATGCAACTGCCAAACTTGGTTCAATACTGCCAGCATCACACTTGTAGCACCTTATTGCACACCTCAAATTACACATTATCGGTAAACTCTTTAGCAAAGAAGAAAATACTGTTAATGTCCTCACCCAAGCTACCAAAACACTATTGAGACAATTAAATTACATGTACCATGATAACCAACATAAAGACACAACTGATGCGGACATGTCACAAACCCTCCTCGTGTATTGTGACGTCGTCCAATTTTGTTGTCCGGAAAAGCCTGTACTGGCCCCAAATAAATCCTGCAGGTTTGCAGATCTGGCTAGCATGTCAAGCGGTCTTTTGTGCTGCACCATATCACAACAAGTATGTGTGTGTGTTGTCATCTTGATCAACATCATTCACCTGAAGTAAAAGTCAGAAAATTGTAAATCATTGCTGTGGCATCAGGCCAAAGTAATCTCTAATCATAATGGACTTATGATGTGTCCTCATCCTACTTGCTCGAGCCAGTCTGGGTCTCCTGTAGAAATCCAATGGTACAAGGACGGTCCTCCTATTCATTTTCCCCTGGCCAGAAAAGGATCCAGCAGCAGACAAAGGGGCATGCAAAACGTGCAAAACAACCAGCTTTGGCCACTATCTTAGCTATGAGAAGTTGCTTGATAAGTTTACGAAGGGTGAACCATTACCGACCCCAGAGAGCACTCTTCCTAGCATTGTAATAGATCAGTTGTTTCGTGATGAGAAACAAATTCCTGACGGTGGCACACTGGATAGAATTGCAAATGACCTGTGCCTATAAAGAAATCTGGTTGAACATCAGTTTGAGCATTTGGGCCAAGTTGCAAAGTCAAGGTCACGGGGTGCCAAAAAGGCTGCTGAGACTAGAAAACGGAAACAGAAATCTCAGTCTGATCAGTAGGCAGGTGAGGGTTTTCACATTAATCCTTTCGGAAGCAACACACTAATCCAAATACATATTTTATGCTTGGTCGAACCATGTGATTGTGCATAACCATGAGGATCGTGTCGAAGTATTCCAACTTGACTTTCTCTTCATGATTTAGTGTATCTCTCAGTTTTGCACGCTGATGGTCATTGGTACACTTGAGGTACCGCAACAAAAGTGGGCGTCTCTCCTGCACTTCAAGTGCTCTCTTATCATTCGTGCCACTCAGTAACTTAATACTGCTGGAATTGTACGGCATGCCATCTACTCTTTCCATATAAACCTTTCGGGCCTCGTTCATATTTTGATGTACTTTCTTCTCATTGATTTGTCCATCATCATTCTTGTTTGATCCAAGTAGTGTCGATGGGATGAAGAGATTAGATGCAGCTCTTGTCAGCTGCCCATTCAATCTCTCCACCTTACTGAGGTAGCTGCCACCACTATAACGGCTTGTGACAAATGTTGCTTTTTTATTGAACTCCACGTGCCACTCAGCCCAGCAGAACTGGGTTTCAGTATGGGAAGGATTCTCATCCCCGCCACCATCTACTCAATACAATCCACTTCTTTGGGCTTTCCATCAGAACGATAGAATCGTGCTTTAAAGTCTGGCACATTTGCAAGCATCCGTAAATCAGCACAGTGCTGGTTGGCATTTTTTGCCTCATGCTTGGGTATTTTCAATACTCCTGCATACTGCTCATCCGAGTTCTCAGCAGCAGTAAAACAGTACGATGTAACCTGCAGAAGAGCCTGTTCCTTATTCGTAAAATCAGTCCTCGTTGTGAGGTCTTCACCTCCCCTGACCATAAGAGTTTGCAGTCGGAAACAGTCGCCATGGTGTCTAGCCGAAAACATGCTGCATCATCCCTATTTACATACAGCATGTTATCATGATCTGTGAGTTGTAGTCTATTCAGGGACCTGTACATTGCATTTGACCAATGCTCGTGCTCGTACACTGTGACACCAAACAATTCATAAGACATCGCGATCATGTGAGTAAGACACGTCGATCGATTGATCGATCAATTGTACCTCATCGCACGAATAAATGCAGTATTGACTATCTGCTTTCTCTGCAATCAGTCTCTTCTCAAAAAGCACACACTCCTTGTATTTTTACCTCGGCTTCCCTGTTATCCTTACTCATATCATGTGGACACAAGATCCTGCCATAAACATCAATTTATCATCACGTCAAGACTGTTCTACTCCTCATTATTGTTTTTTCTTTTCCACAATTCTCTCTGGTCGGTACGTGCGCTCACATTCGATAATACTCGCGTCACGCAAGATTTCACTTTCCTTCTTTACGTCGCAAGATTGTCGCTGTGGCTTCACCGATCGGGTCGCCAGAGTTTGTCAGGGACATTAGTGGCCCAAGGGCTACGAAGTTGCCACCATGTGTCAAACTCGATGCTTCTTACGCAGTAACCGAACACTCTACCACTAGTACTACATACTACCTGTCGACTGTGGAAATGAAAATCATTGAAAATAAAGCAATTTACCAAATTTTCATGACAGGTTGGAGTTTTCGGTCACCTTTTCTGGGTCATGGTGGAGGAAAGTCACTTATTTCATGCTCGGCTTTGTGTCTTAAGATCGTGCAATGTACGACGTTCGCAATGATTCCAAAACAGGGCAGTCTTGACTGTCAGATGAGCGACAAGCGGGCGACATGCGTGGGGAGACACGAAGCTCTTGAGTGTCCTGGAGCGAAGAGGTTTCAGAGGAAGGTACGTCATGTTATTCACTACAGGGGATGACTTACGGCTTTCCAGATTAATTAGCTGTGGGTTGGGTAGACCCATGCATTTCTGATCCAATGCATTATTCACGCATGTTGGTCTATATTTTATATCCCCAGCTGACTTTAACAACCGGTCAGTGACGTCATTTGGCGGCTGATTGTGATTGGACCGTTATCATTTGGCAATTCCAATTCCACCACAGTTCAAGTGTTGTAAAGCCAAACCTAGTGGTTAATGTTCATCCTGAATCGAATAACAGAATGACAGACAGTAGCCTTAAGTCTAGTTCATACTTCGACGCAAGACCGTCGATGTCCGACGCGCGATCAATTCTGGACGCCGACTTCGCGGAATTGATCCATAGTCCAGCGTATATCTGCGACGGCGACAAGTTATGAAATGACTGAATTAGTTACAGCCTCGCGATCAGGCGCCGACCAAATCGCACAAAACGGCCGGTTGGCGTCGCACGAAAGATCGCGCCTCGGCCGCCAGAGATGGTCGTGCGTTGAAGTTTGAATTAGGCTTTGTGGTAGTGTTTGGGGGTGATTTTCAACCCCTCAGACATGCGTGCATAAAACCACGCTTCGCATGTGGATTCTTCTATGTTATAACAACCCGAATGACCTAAGCAGAAATTTCAAAATACTATTCCAAGAAAGTGTACGTACTTTGAAGAACGCCTGTTTTCGAAAACACAAGGTTACCTTTCGATCGATAACTCGGCCAAAACCAGACCGATTTCGATGAAATTTTCGGCAACTTTCGTAGAGAAACATCCATCAACATGTAAACATCACGCCACCTTCAAACGTCTGACTAATCGTGCGTAATTAGCGATTGTTTTATAGCGTCTGCTACGCCTACGTCGCTGCCTCGCTTTCCTTCAGTGATTTAGCAGTTAGTACCGCCATATACCGCGGCTGACACGTCGTGGCGCTGTTCATACCTTTGCGAGTCGACTGAAGTTGGGCTCACTGGTTCCTGTCTCGTTCATCAGACGAGTGAATGCACCTGATTTATGCACACTGGCTGTGAACGTTTTCTGTAAACCATACAGCGGTTTTGATCATAACATGACACTGGCTCGTCTCTTCTTCAAGGAGCCAGCGATGATTAAGTATAAACTTGGAAAGGTAATCCCATTCCGGCCACCAATGAAGACGGCCAAGGAAGGAGTTTGGTTCGCACATAAACCTTCAGGGAAAATAATTCAGATGCGAGGGGAGCATGACACACCCTTTACAAATATTATAATTGTGTATGGTAACAAAAGAGGCTACTTTGGAATTGAGTACAGGAGTTCTTTCTACAAACAAGTNGGACTATAGCATGAAAATAGGGTATGAGGGGAAAGTCGTCGTGTTTTGCCATCGAAGTTTCGTCGATGCCACCATTTATGATATAAATGTGTCAAACGAAACTGGTCGAGTTGATATTGTCCTTACAAACGGAATCGTCTTCCCCTTGACGAGCTGGCCACAAGTAGTCAACAGGGATGTTTACCATCTTCGCGGAAGATCGGTAGGCCTATATAAATACGTCATTGCTGGGTATTTTCTGAGAGATAACTACCGGGTAAAGGAACACTGGCCATGGCAAATGGGGTTCCTCCTAAGACACTGTCGTGGTCATCCTATCCAATTAGATTTTAGTAAATCTTCCAATATGTTGTTCCTCATTTGTTTTCCGAGGCCGAATGCGATCGGATTGAAACGAACTATTTTTGATCCTAAGGAGTGTCACGGAACGTTTGAAGAGAAAGCCGTGATCTTTTATCCCTTGATCAACGATTGGTCGGTGACCCATTACCAGTTTAGCCACATTGATGACGCATTTTTGCACTTCAAAAGGCCTCCGCGGATGACGCCAGCCACGCGAGAGCATTTGATTTCTGCAGAAGTTTACCGTCTTATGGCAGAAGACTAGCGGTCATGGCCGTAGGAACGGGGGGGGGGGAGGGAGGTGCCCCTAATATTTGGCCTGTCAAAAAGAAAAAAAATGACAGGCTCAGCATTTGACTGCCTTTATTCCCAAAAAGTCCAAGTCCAATAAACCAATGAACCACATGTTTACAAACAAGAAGCCCATGGGCCTTGCGCTCAGCTGACATTTTAACAGTTGTTTGGAGTGGCGACAGCAGTTAGGAATTTGTGATTTATTTTGCAAGTTCTTCTGTAATTCATTTTTCAAGTGTTCTTCGACTGAAGGAAGCACCAAGACAGGACGTCTGCAAAGAAGAGAACAAAGGAAGCACATTAAGTATTTGCTGATCAATTTTTCATGTCTTCAATAGTTGACTAACTGCCTAAGATTGAGAACAACAGGACTAAGACATCATGAAACAGGACATAGGCCTACACACAGCAGAACATCATGACATGACATGTATCAGTGACAATGCTAAGCATGGCCAGCATCCACTATCCCCAAGCAGCAGCAACGAATAATACATGCATATTTAGGCCAAAGTGCTAGACCTTGGCCTATGAGACGCCTATCACCATATCAGAACAAAGCGGCATCATACGGTAATCTGTGCTGACAGTAGCTACCACAGTTACTGTGGTCTACTATTTACTATTTACACTTGGCGTACTATTTATAGGCTACTACTACTAATACTAACTTAAATTGGCATGACCAGACTGCTGATGACTGTGTCAAATCCAGGTTGTCATATCCGGGTATTCGAAAAACATGGACTGGATCAATGGACTCTGGATTACTGGACTGAGGAAACCATGGACTGACCAGTCATAAATACATCATTGACATACGCCGCCTGGAATGGAAACCTTTTCTCTGACAGGAAATTAGGAGCTGAGTCTTGAGAGATTGAGAAGCTGTCACCACCGTGTGCTGCCGGGTCACATCGAATGTTCATTTAGCTAATAAACAGGATGTTCGGAAGTGATGGTATCACCAGATAACATTCCGGGCGAGCGGGTCAAAATAGGTGCATGGAGAGTAGCCTAGCTAGGCTTTTAGCCGTCTCTTCCCGAGCAAATTAAAGGCATTGTTTCATTGTTCTCAACCAGTTATGAAAATCCAGTTGTTAAGGGCTTACTGGATATAGCATAATCATAAAAAGCATAACATAATCTTAAACCTAGTACCCAAAGTTATACCCAGTTGAGATGTACAAAAAGTGTCCTTGATATCATGGTTTTTTACACGGGAACGAGGTGCAGATGGCACGTGCAGAGGGAGCGCATCTTGTGCAAGACCCCATAACAGTTGGTGTTCAGTATCAGAGGCGATTTCGAGAAAAAAGCAAAAGGGTTTTAGTTTAATGGAGAATGCATTACACAGTCAAACTTCGAACGAGTATTCTGCAACACCTGTCGCTTCGAAATCGATGTGATCTTCACAAAATGTACATTGCGACCTACTTATTTCAAACATGCCATTAACTCATTTCAACAAAATTTTCATGGAACCTCGTTTCCAGGTGCAGGGCCACCGGTGAGTTTGCTACGCGGTGACTCTGCGAGCCATCGATCGATCGATCGAGCCGGCGCGACGTCATACTGTGGATTTTGCGATGAAAAAGTCACGTCCCCACGTTACTTAGCGACTCATAGGAAACTCAAAATGTAAACACAGAAAACGCTGGTTTTGACATGTTTGATCGCTGACTGGGTGTCTCATCGTATTGCATAAAATTCCCCCAAACCCTGATAAATCAGGGTTTTATTTCATATTCAAACCCTGATAAATGGTGCAAACTTGCATCTGCGTATGCCAAGATGAGGCAGACCTTGGTTCATAAATTCCATCAACTGATCTAAGTGCTAACTGATTTAGACTTCGACCTGATGCATGTGCATGTTTCATTTCACTGAATCTCTTGTCACATATGAATTAAAAAACTCTCGGCTTCTGTCTCGATTTCAGTCATCGAAGCGGCAAACTACTAGTATGGGCGCAGCCATGATGAATTGTAAGACTCAAGAGGTGCTGGCATCACTCTGACAACCAATCACCTAGCGGAACGACAAGAAACTAGGTATCCGCGCCACTGTCATGGTGGGCGTGGAAATAATCAGTACTCCCGATTATGTTATGCTTTTTATGATTATGCTATATCCAGTAAGCCGTTTTTAAGTAGCCTATTATGCATGCACTGGTGTGTTATTCGCGATGACGTCTTCGATACACTATACAGGCAGGCGGCGTATGTCAGTGAGGTGTTTATGAGTGGTCAGTCCACGGTTTCAACAGTCCAGTAATCCAGAGTCCATTGATCCATAGTCCATGTTTTTCGAACACCCGTCATATCCTACTGATGTTGTGTTTGTTCTGATTCAGTCTTCAGATTCAGTTGCACACAGTTACCTACCTGTATCGGCCTTTACAAAAGAATAGAGGCCTACAACACACAAAAAAACCATGTGATGGTGAATAGGCTGTTCTTTGAATTCCCTGCAAATAAGCACAAATACTCAGGCAGTACTGTGAGGTCATCAAATCTGCAGCATCCAATAGTGACATCATCAATGAGGTTCTCAGAGGGAAATTCAAATACCCGTGTTTTTGAAATGTGCAGATTACTCCCCCTGGAGGGAAAATTTTGAACAATTGAGCCCTACAGGAGGTGAGGAAAAAAATAGGCAACACAATATATCAATTACAGCTTGATTTATTTTCTCTGGACCGAGTAATTGGGATTTTTCATTTTATGGAATATGCCCCTGGAGAGCAGAATGTAGGTCAAATCAGTATATCAGTATACCTCTACATGTAGTTCAAATGCTGCAGTTATAATACTGTTCAAAATCCTGTAGGGTACTCCGTCGCACCCACTCTCGGGTTCTGCCGACACAGTTTGTTCGCACACATTCTTGACAACTGTGACAAGAGACTTCCTAGAATTCGGGTTTATGCCGATGATTTCCCCCATTTTTACGTTGGGCTTGTTATCTGGATGCCTACTTGGTATGCTGCGTACAGGTCCGAGCGATCAGGCACAGTACAGAGTTTTCGCAAAACCCCCGAAACGCCAACGCGAACGTCTACCCTTTTGTTCGGTGATCTCGTCGTGCCATCGAACAATGGGTTAGGCTTTTGCGTTTGCGTAGCCTAGTATTAGGCTGATGCGAACAAAATAGACAGAAGTTTAACTTTCTTTCATATGTCTTACCGCAGTTCACAAACACGTTGACCAGGAGCCAAGTGAGTGACTCTGTCAGTAGAATCACGCAGGTTACCAATTTCTGAACTGATATCACGTAAAACATTTGTCAGAACCATTCTCTGATATCCTTGCCTGAAAGGTCGAAAGTATTTCGAATTGAGCTCATCATCACGTGCAGTAATAGCATCAGCCGACTCTTTACAAGATTGAGACAACCAATTCCCCTGCTTCAAGTCCTCGCGTCTCTGAATATCTGATGGTGGGTTTTGCTGGATGAAAACTACATTAGTAGCCACACCAAGAGTTGTTGTCCCGTTTCCCCTAACTCTCACACTATTACCAGTGCGCTGAGTGTTGTCAGCGAAGACGTCAAGGTCACTGTCGAAGCATGTATTCGGCTCTAATGCTGATGATTTCATGAAGTTCTTCAAAGTGGTAACAGGTCCACTGGGGAACTTTGCTACAACAGAGTTCTTCACAATTGCGTTACTTAAAGAGAACGGTCCTATGAATAACTTATTCCTGGCTTTGTACAGTTGCTCGATTCCAATACAGAGGGGGAGTAACTTTGAATCACCNGAGGAATCAGAGGAAAATTCAGCCTGCAGCCCATCAGTCACACACAATGACATGACTAGCACGTACTAAATATATAAACACAGCCACGTGGTTGTGTAAACGTCATAACAGCTTTATTGGAACTTGCAATTCGGCCCTTTTCTCCTAAAGTGCTGGCTTTCGGCCCTCAAGTCATTTTAACTGTCTTATCACCAACCTCGATGATGATGAGTTTATTATAACAACTCAATAGCCCAGGAAATGTTATGAATTAACTATTCTGATAATTTTATATTTTATCTTATGGTGATTTTCTGGATTTTCCAGCCCGATTCCCCTGATTCCTTCGATTCCTCTGATTCCTCTAAATTGACATGGCCGCAAATGAGTGTAAATGTATCACAATGTAGCAATTTGCTAGAATGCGTGGCTGTAACAGTCGTGTGATATTAACCACTGTAAACACCTTTGCTTAAAGTCTTTTGATGTAGTTCTATACAAACTCATCCGGTTGTGATCGTCCAGGAAGCCATAATTCTTAAGGGGCATGTACAGAGGCCACTGAGTGAAGTACCACAAGTGGGACCCATCCAAAAATTTCAATATCCGTGAGGTTGACAGCCAGAAGGGCATCGCCATCAGTGTCTATACATGCACAGCTCACTGTACACTGCGCACACACACTAATTACACAATCCCCATTGTCTTTACGAGGCATGACATCACCTGAGCTTCGGGGCAATCGAACTCCAAGCCACCACCATTTCCGACTAAACAAAAAACATAGAACGCAACATAATGAATATAGCTAGAGACAACGACCCACGAAAATGTTGTCTTTATCTCTGATAGTCCAGAATCACCGGTGAAACTTGCACTGCATTTCTAATTTCACAAAACATAGGAGCTGCCATTTCCGCCTAGTCTCGCTCAGTTACACATTTTGTGTTGCGCATCCCACTACATATTTTCCAGTGAATTCGACGACTTTTTGCTGCTGGTCACCATGTTGTCACGTGAGTGGTCGAGTTCGGACCGTATTCAACCCGAGTAACGATATCGGTCACATTTATGATGTCAAAGAGAGTACATACCTGAGGAATTTATGGAGTTCGGGTTGCGACCCGACTAGACCGAGTTGAACCTCGGAAGTAGTTCGAGCAACTCAATATGGCAGCTCCCATATGTTGTGAAATTGGAAATTACTACAAGTTTCACCAATTATTCTGGACGATCCGCGATAAAGTCAACATTTTCGTGGGTCGTTGTCTCCAGCTATATTCATTCTTTTGCGTTTTACGTTACTTAACTAGTCGGAAAGGGTGGTGGCTTGGAGTTTGATTGCCCCGAAGCTCAGGTGATGTAATGTCTCGTAAAGACAATGGGGGATTGTGTAATTAGTGTGTGTGTGTGCAGTGTACAGTGAGCCATGCATGTATAGACACTGATGACCATGCCCTTCTGGCTGTCAACGTCACGGATATTGAACTTTTTGGATGGGTCCCACTTGTGGTACTTCACTCAGTGGCCTCTATACATGCCCCTTAAGAATACGAAATGAACGACTGCCTAAACGAGAATGCTGTTCCTCTACATCATGTAGCTTCGAGTTGCAGTTCTTTTCAATTGGTGGAGAAACTACACGTGGGGAGGATCTGGAGGTCTTCAACTTTGGTGGTTCCGAAAAAAGAAAAAGATACCATACTACATGTATAGCATTAGAATGGGGGGGGGGGGAACATGTTTAATCATATCTTTACCACATCATGGATACCTACCATATCAGTGGATACAGGTACTAGGCCCTACAGTCAACAGCCTCAGGAATTTCTAGGGTGGTCCCTGAGGTGTGCTTGAGGTGAACTTCTACAGGGCCCTATAAAAAGAGAAACAATTTTTTTCATTCTAGCAGTCTAGGCCTAATGCAAAGTGAAATTTAAAATTTGGAACAAGCTACTGACTGCAAAGACTTCCGAGATGACCTCTGCCCCCATCCAGACCCATGACCAACAGCAAAGACAATGGCGCCGGTAGAAATCACTGAGATGACGATGCAGGAAAAATAGACCTAATAATGCGTCTGATTGTTCACATTCCACGACATTTGAACAAGTACATGTTCATTGTGTCCACGATCAATGGATGGGTAAGTTAAAAATTATGAATCAGATGCCACTTTCAACTGATAGTATCGTCATTCTTTTTTCCACAGACTTGATGGCCATGGGGCGGGGGCGGGGGGAGGACCATGCCCGCTGCCCAAAGAAGGTAGACTGGCCTATTTTCAATCCAATTTCTTCCATTTCAGTTACCACCACTTTAATAAGAAACCCAACCCTGGCAAAGAATTTCTAATGAAGTGCGTCCTAGAACCTGAAAACCCATATGATAAATTCAGGTCATGGCACCAGAGTCGGTCAGCAGCGACATCCCCTATTCAATGACGAGGGATCATCCTCATGTCCAGAGAGTCAAGGAGGACATTTTGGGCCGTACTATTGGACGTGTACCTGCGGAACTGTCCAAAACGTTCAGCATTGGGTTGCAAGAGGGCCCGATTGAAAGTATTACCTGCATATTCTCTGGGGAATTCAAACATGACGGGCAAGTGAAGGGGGCGGCCGAAACTGATTGTCGCTTACCAGCTCATTTTTAAAGATCCACGTGTGAAGATGTCCAGCCTTTTTAGACTGCAAAAAATCATCCACAGTGATGATCTGAACATTATGTATCATCAGACTAAATCAGTGAGGCTAATTGATTATGGGTGGCATTGGATTTGTTTCATATCAAATTGAATCCTGTGATGGCGGCACGTGGAACCTACAGAAGTCCCGGATGTTCCGTACTAGAGAAGCAGAAAATGCCCGTATGTTCCTTAAGTATGGAACGTTGGGGAATTCGGGAACGTTCCGTATTTCGATTAGCAAACGGGAAGTGCCTTTATTGCGGAACGTTTTGTAGTTACGGCTTTTCCCGAACTGATATGTCATATGTATCTAGCACCACCATCCTCGAACGACAATGAAGACATCAAATTCATTATATTAACATTATTCGCAAAGTAAATCTTCATCATCGACTTCACCAGTTACCACTTTGGTACTGCAGTTTGTATTGCATACGAATTGCCAAGTCCATGCTGGCACCATTTGTAAAAATTTCCATTGATATTGAAGAAGGATTTGTTGAACAACTATTTGGGAGAACGAGTAAAACAGTAGCCAATCCATGCTTGAAGGAACTCTGCTTAACTGATGCTCTTCTTCGAGAGGTTGCTATGTCTCAATTAAGTAGACTAGACACAGAAGATGAAAGGAGGCGAAAGGACATCACTCATGTCCGCACACAGGTCAGAACACTCACCAGACCAATTGCTAGACTGAAGTAGAATCTGAGAGAAACCCTCTATCATAGTTCGTAATTGGTCCAAAGATCAAACACGTTGTTAAAGCAGTCAGGGATCCAGCAGAAGAAACAGACTCTCCAGCAGTTGCTATCACACTTGGGCACCAAACACAACACACTACACTTCTGAAAATCAGCCTGAGGCATATCTACAAGTGGTCAAGCCATGATATAGGAGGGTTGCGATTTGGAAACACTGTATTTGGCTCATTGGAATAACCAAGTTTCCTGTGTAGCAAATAGACGGCAAAGACTCAGAAAGATCAACAAACCCTGAAAATCAGCCTAGGCATATCTGCAATGAGGAGGTAGCCTAATTTTTTTTACCATTTGATGGCGCTGCGACCGTATCCACTTTTCCACTGTGACGTTGTTCGGAACGTCAACGTCACACTGCCGTGACGTTGTGGCTTCATGCTCGCACCGCACATTGCCACGGAGATGACGTCCTGAAGACAATGAAAAGGCCTGATATGGTCACAGCGACATCTTTCCGTGGAGAAGTGGCGACCTCCTCATTGGTCAAGCCATGATATAGGAGGGGCGCGGTTTTGAAACACTGTATTTGGCTCATTGGAATAACCAAGCTTCCTGTGTAGCAAATAGACGGCAAAGACTCCGAAAGACCAACAAACCCTCTCGCATTCCTTCGACGTCAGACCTGACAAACCTGAAGGAATGCATTGAAACGGCAACTTCGGAATGAATGGCAAAGGAGATCGTACCTGGAGAAGATATAAATTGGGTGTGTCAGTTGGTTTTGTCATGAGACCGGCGTGATCTTTACTTTCATCATCAACCAACAATTTGTGTGGTCGTCATCATCGGCAATGCTTTGGTCTTAGCGGTTTTGAAAGGACAGAAGAAAATATCTTCGGCCAGATTCCTCCTGCAGGCATTGGCCGTGTACGACACAATTTACCTGGTCATGAGGTTACATGACAGATTACTGAATCCGGTCCGTTTTCCTTGGCTTAAACATCAGGTGGTTGTTTACACGAAAAACGGTCGGCTAACTGCTGCTTGAAGCTGAACTTGGCACAGTCTACATGATAGTGGTGATTACAGTAGATAGGTATGTTGCATCTTGACTACCAAGGATTTGTGACATCACCCATTGTCACGTCGCGAGTTGGGGAGGCAGTTGTGAACGGGGTGGGTGGGTGGGGGGGCATGAAAAATACTTAGAAGGCCTGTAGATGTCGCCTCTTCATAATCTATTACTGAAAACTAAATCAGTTCCTATCAAGTAATCCAACAACCATTACTTATTGCAGTCGAAGTGAACATTTTATTAAGTACATGTATTTTACTACATCTGTATAACTGAACACTACACCTCTGATGGTAGGCCTAATACTGTACAAAGGTAAATGTACATTGTACTTCATGAATATTCATTAAATAAATCTCATAATAAATGCCATTGATATTCATTTCAAACTTCCTTGCAGGAAATAACATCATGACCTCCAAAAGTACATGTAGTTCTTTGAAAATCGTCTCACGTGACTGTCTTTGCCAAACATGTCATGCAGGTGGTAAAAATCATCATGTGCCGTCCCGGATACCATGCCTTATACATATGATAAAAACACAAAACAATCTTCACATATACTCAAAACTCCCACTTACCTGCCCCATTCCTGAACTTGGAAAAAATGATTAAATCTTAAGTTGAAGATAATGACATGGGGGTATGGTCAGAAACAGTAACGTCCTGTCCACTTACTTGCCCCACTCCAGAGCCTGGCAACGAATCACAGCGTGCGATATCTTCAACTTAGGATTTGGTCATTTTTTCCGAGTTCAGGAATGGGACGGATAAGTGGGAGTAGAGTGAATGTATAAGAAAAGTAAGTGCCACCGTAGGGCCTACCTTATGCTTGATTACTTGACAACACCATAAAGGAATCAAACATAAAGGTTCAACTTACAAATTTAGCATTTTATAAATGTGGACAGTATCCCTTAAAACCTCAACAGATTTGCATTCTGACTCTTTATATGATAGACAAGACCCTTCTGCATGTTTAGTGCAAATTTTGTTGAATTTAGATTTATGATCCAAAAGGACTGAATTAATGAGAACCCCCATGAACGATGAGACCGCAGGGTCATCTGTGTATATTTGAATAGGCTAACACACATTTGCACATCGAACACTAATTGTGCTGAAAATAGCTCGTTATCCTCAGAAATGGCATTCCAAAGCTCGTTATCCTCAGAAATGGCATTCCAAGGCATGAAGTTGACAGATTCATGTACCCGACTACCACAAAAAAACGTTGAGGCTTCTGCCAAAATTCAGGCAGTGAGAGACACCTGGTGGCAACACATGAAGTGTATCCCTCAGTTACTTCATCGTTCGCAGTTAAATTTTTATGTTTCATTCCTTTATGATAACACGTATACCGGTACTTGTTGAATACATACAAATGTACTTGTTTCGATTGAGAGGAATGGTATTGTTCCTAACTCCTAGCTTTCGACCAGGTGTGATCGAATCTAATGCCCCCGTGTTTCTGATGTCTCCCTGCATTGTTTGTCACAGGATTAGGCCTAAGGGTCGTGGTCTTTCTAGAGCCCTACTCAATGGTACGGCTTAATCCGTGAATGTATTGTTGGGAACATCACATATCGGGGGACATTAAATTCTATTACATCTGTTTGTATAAAATGCGGTTGCAGGCTGACCTGCCGGCAATAGTCATGATAGTATGTCCTATACGTTTGACATCACTGCTGGACACAAAGAACCATCTCTATGCAACCAGGCATGCCAGGGGGGTTATTCACCAAGCCCACGCTAATTTTTGCGTTGCGTGGAATTAGCGTAGCGTTTGCGTGGACATTGCGGGATCGTTAACTTGGCGTAGCGTGGTATTCACAACCCCCCACCCCCACCCCCACCCCCCGCAAACTCCACGCTTACACAACGCTATTACCGGACACGCAAACTGACTTAAAATTGGCCATTAACTGATTACGGCCTTCTTCGGATCTAAGTCGTTTGAACACGTCGCTATAGGGCCTACAGTAGTACCAGCAGGTATAGCAGCATCATGATGGAGGCCCCAGTCGCGGTCGTATCAAAAAGGAAGGCACGCTTTACGGAACTAGATGTCTACATTACCATATATTAACTCTTTGACGCCCAAGGCCGAGATAACTCGGATTCAGTTAGGTGCCGACACTACGACATTCTTTTGCTCATAACCTAGTTTTATTGGTCCGATTGAGCTGATATTACTTGCTAATGAAAGAGAATATATATATATTAAATTTCCTGCAAGTTGAATCACACTGAATACTACAGAAATGCACCGAAACTGCGATTATGCTTACATCTAGCCATGGCGTAAATTTCATGTCAACATGGTCAATACTACTGCAGCGTGGAATGATGTCCGGTGCAAAGGCACAAGTCAAAAAGTGAAATAACGGGCCTGTGAAGCTTTAACTACTCGCTCACAATACCAAAAAACAACGAACAATTTGTTCACTGTCATCTGGGCTTCCGAAACTAATTCTGCCCAAGGATTTTAACATTGCTGTGTCCTTGAATGCATCTTCCCCTGGACTAAAAAGATGGTGCTAGAACTGTCTGCGAACGGCAGTTTGACTGACATGACTGGTGCCAACCTTTTGGTAGAGGGTGGTGCCGTTGAATCTGCATCTCTGATACTGCACTTTTAGACCTTCTTTGTACCGGATGTTATTCCGTACCCAAGAGGGATATTGATTTGAAATTGACGTCACCTCTTCACCTTCATGAGATATTGAACTTTGAAAAGTGAGACACCCGATATCTAGGGGGTTTATTCTATCTCGGAATATCCTATTTCGACGAATTGGACTTCCTCTGCAGCGAGTAACAAAGCCATTTTTATACAGCGACAAGTTTGGGTGGCGTTTGCGAGACCTTTTTCGGATACGCTAAATATTCTCATTAGCGTGCTGAATTGCGCACTCTTGCTAACTAGCGTGGCCTTTGTCGTGTTTGTGAAACAAGCAGAATAGCGTGCGTTTGGTTTGCGTGTGCTTAGCAGGCCCGCAAACGTTTGNCCCCCCCCCCCCAGCACTATATAATTTTATACCCACCTGTTTTCAACCTAAGCAGCAGAAGCCAATGTTATCTGCCAGTGTTTCTGTGGGTTAGTGTGTCCCCCATAGTGTCTCCCCCATTATATTTGGGAAACGCTGGCAGATAGATCGCCAGGTTTCTCTGTGTGTCCTGTATTGTCAAGTCGCCGCTTATTCCGTCAGACAGTGGGAGGGGAAAACACTCACAGATGGGCAACACTGGCAGATGTTACACCCGACCGGCCCGGCCCCAACTCAGGTACTCAGGAATACATTGTACAACGGCATTCGCTCCACGAGACAGTTCCCTCGTACGATTCCACTCTCAGTGGACTGTTTCCTTACGACATATATGCCGACCCATTGACAAAACGACTGAAAATAGGTTCATATGGTCGGTTCAATCTCGTTCCAATCGCCGTTAGATCCATTCCGCATTTTATGATGGCTCCACTTTTTCAGAAGAATGGAGATAGGTGGCTCTGTGAGGAGTTTGTGGTCGGTTGCCAAGAAGAGAGAGAAACACGTGGAGCAGTGTCTCTAGAATCAGTCAAACACACTGCAGAATTGTGCAAACTAGTAGTTAGTAAGCCAAAGTTCCGACTGAAGGCAATAGAAAACCTGCCTGGGCGGCTCGGGCTCTCCCAGCATCAAGGAGCCCGCGTCGCCAGACCATATACTCCCCCAGAGCTATGGCACAGTGAAATCGGTAGTAGATAACAAACGGATACAGCGAACACACAACAAAATACCACATTTTCTTACCGTAGTACAAATTCTGTGCCCTCCAGAGGTTTGGATGGTGGATCCAGAAGAACGAGTCTATAGCCCATCGGCAGAAGTTTGCCGCCATTAAAAATGATGTGCATTGCATCATGGTAGAAGTGGAAATGACGTCATCAAAGTATGCCCGCTTCATGATCCAATGGTGGTTGATGACCACGCTTGTCTGCACTGCCACCTGTAGGCATTCTATTGAAACAATGAAGATGACGAAAATGTTTTCGTCCATTAAACGAAGTTGCAAAGGAATGTGTGGTTTTATATCGGTAGTGTTTGGAGGATGAATATTTAGATCAGCCGCTGCAACGGCAGATAGAAAATCAGCGAAAAACGTGACTAATGCTGACAGGATGAGGACTATGGACCCGACGGATAGAGCCTTGGGGAAATCTGGTCCCAGTTTGAGTTTCCGATGGCTACCAACCAATAGCAGTAGAGATGTAATGACCATGATGACAAAGAGTACAATAGTAAAAGCATAATGTGCTGCAGGGCCAAAGTTTCTTCCGTCCATTTTGGAAGTCATCAGAAACGTTGGAACAGTGTAAGAAATAATCAGAGCGATACCAAGGAACAAAAAGATGCCACATCCGTTGTCTGGGCCGTAGATGAACCGTGGCCGTGGATCGAGACATCTTGTACAAGAAGCACACTCCTTCAATGTTGCGAGGATCCCTCCACGGCGAACCGGTTCCGTGTCGACATCTACCGATCCGTAATTACCATATGGCCGCCAATGGACGTTTCGTTCGGTGTCATGAATTTCAACGATTAGTGTGTCATCGATCTCAGCAGCACTAAATGCCGCAGTAGGCGTCAATTCTTGTCTACTTCCTTCGTTAGTTTCATGGTTTCCAGTCAAGGTGTCTTCCTCCGTCGATGCTGGCGTATTCGAACCAGACGTGATGGCACGCTGGCAACGTCTACCGTCGGGCAACCGAGACCACCGTCGTCCTAGAAAACTTCTACTCCCAGGCTGTTCCTCAGCATTTAAGCAACGCTTCCAAAGGACAAAATGTAATGTCATAGAGAGGATGCAGTATTCGCAGTGAAATGCGTAGAGATAACTTCCAAGTGATGTGGCAGATTTGAAGAGACGGGTTTCGTGTGCAAGGCAGTTCTGCACGTGGTGAACCTCCCCGATATTCCAAGTGGCATTGGCCCCATGACAAGGAGCGTACCCAGTGCCTTTCATAGCGTCGTCTAGTATAGTGTATATAACAAGGATGAAATTCACTATGCCAATGAAAATGTAGACTTGTTCGTTCGTTTCCGTGCGACCCAATTTCGCAAATCTGTAGCTCTCCGAGACGAAAAACCAGATTTGCAACCCCATGAATATTTCTTTCAAAATGAGATAAACTGCCAAGAAAACGCTCTCATTAAAACGACAGTCCTCTTCGTAGAAAACCTTCAGGCAGTTTATCTCAGCAATTAAAGCAACTGTGTCGTACACCATGGCACCCAATGCAAAAATGACTACTCCTCCTTTGGCAATGTGGGATATCACCACCTCGGCCTGTTGATGCTCGTGCGTCGAGACCAGCCTTGCTCCGATGATCTTCTGCCTCGGGATAAGGTACCGAAGCATTATCAAGATGGAAGCCACGAAGAGCATGCCGATGTAGATATGGAGAATCGTTGCCGTCCAACTTGATCGCATGAAATAGGAAGTTGCGAGAGCAATGGAGAAAGCAAAGAACAACGATCCGACGATGTAGGTCGCGTTTTTGGCTCCCATCTTCGCAAGTTACTTCTGAAATGATATCAAATGAGAGGCATATTGAGATTTTATGATACACGTACATGCTTGCATTGAACCCAATGCAACTAGCCAATACGGCACGGCTTCACCCGGCCGCCATGGAGGATTTCCTGTGGCCTAGTGGTTGGCGCGTTGGCCTCGGCGCTGGAAGTTAAGCAACGGAGAGTGCGATCACTACGTGAATGGGTGACCAGCGCGCTTATAATACAATTCGGCGGATGATAAATGCAATCGGCTAGAGGTACAAACGGTTTTTTTCAACGGGATTTTTAGGGGTTAGTGATTAGGGTTAGGATTAAATCATTCCTCGAATGGTTTAGGGTAGGGGTCAGCCATATTTATTTCTTCCGAAGTCCACCGAATGTACAGCCTTGGAAATTAGTAAATGGACAGTGAAAATGTTGCTTTTCTCAGATCTGGTTGGTGATAATTGAATGCGGTTTTCTGCATATGATAGGCAAATGAGGAACCCGCGTGCCGGAAATCCCGACAGGTCGGCGCTGCGAGCAGTGCGACCGAAACGACGTGATTGACGTCGTTTAAATCCGCTGTACATTTTCTACAGGAAGAATGAGATAATGACGTTTCCGAAATCGTCATCTATGTCTTCATTTTAAGGAAAACGCATTGCAAAATTGCATACATTTTCATCTGTTACAAGATGGTGTAAATAATGCCAGGTGACCGAATCGAAAGGGTGATTTTCACGCCAGAAATAAATGGAAATAACGTTAGAAAAAAGAAACTTCGGTCGCACTGCTCACAGCGCCGCGTCGTGACGTTAGTTCCTCCGGTTCCTACTTATCTGGCTATAAACACATAGTGATGACCTTGAATCTGCTGTCATAGAAATTGCCCAAATTTGGCGATTTCGAAAGTGACCTAAAATCAACATTTTTGCATTCATGTTTTTTTCAGAAATTTTCACATCCGCGGATAGCTCTTGCTGACAGATGACAAATTTGTCAATTGTTTTTACAAGACAATTGGTATTTTTCCTAATTTAAACCGAATTTGTGCTGAAAATATCATTTTTCTATAAGCCCTACGTCAATGGCTTTTTAGATGGTCCCTGCCCATTCATTGCCCTCAATCAATACAATAGTCAGTGAACAGTGAATAGTGCGACCAGACATGTCTCCAGGACCTTGGTCAAGTGTTGGCGAACGTCCTCATGCATATTCCTGCAGTGAGTGGCTTTTGTGTATTCAATAAACCTTTATTGAAATAGTCAAAGGACTTCCTAATCAACACCATTCAAAAGTTATACAATCTTACCTAAGATTCATAACAGCTTTCAAGAATAACTGGGGAATACCCAGGCCCAGGTCATGAGTATTGATCAACAACTTGAGTAGTAGAGGTCACATGCCCAGGGGCTTTCTCAAGACTGATTGCCCAGTTCAACTGACGATATCTGATAAAAAGGCGTTTATCTCAGTCTTGGGATTTCGCATCTTGATGATACTTGAACCAGGGACCATTTTTGAGGGTTGCGGACCAGTCTGCTGTGAAAAATTTCGGGTTTTTCAAAAAACAAAATAGTTGATTTTGGGTCAGTTTTGAAATCGCCAGATTTCGGCAATTTCTATGATAGCAGATTCAAGGTAATCACTATGCGTTTATATCCAGATAATTTGCCTATCATATGCAGAAAACCGCATTCAATTATCAGCAACCAGTTCTGAGAAAAACAACATTTACTAATTTCCAAGGCTGTACCTCTGGGTGATTGCAACACCTATCATACACTTCCCGGTCTTCCTTAGTTGTCGGAGAAATTGTGAAGACCAGGATGAACAATTGTGACCCCCCCCC
>NMRB01000311.1:122877-134041 GCA_002633025.1 Notospermus geniculatus | reverse complement strand
AGTTTTGATAGAATGGAACTTTCTAAGGAGTTTGGGCTTTGTTTCATCAAAATATCTCAAGTGGTTGCTGAGATATTTGAGATTATCAAAATTTTGATAGTTTGAGATTTTCGTGTTTTTCAGGAAATTTTGATGTCACTAGTTAAAGCTAACCTCAGAATATGGGCTTACAAAATTTTGGAACTTTTTGCTTTAACTGGGCCGAGATATTCATATTTTCAGAATATCAAAATGTTGATATGCTAAGCTCTTTAACTTAAGACAGCTGTAACTTCCAACCAGTTTACGCTGAAAGTTCCAAAACTTCATTCTCCTATGTTTCTAGGTGAGCTCTGTCTACTAATATCAAAATTTTTTGAAAAATTGGAAATTCTCAAAATATCGAAATTTTGATAATCTCAAATATCTCAGCAACCACTCAAGATATTATGACGAAACAGAGCTCAAAATCCTTAGAAACTTCCACTCTATCAACCCTGTAACAAAAGTCACAAAAAAATTCCATAATAAAAATGTTGATTTTTAGGGGTTTTTCTAATGAGGTATTACATAATTATGATATTTCCAAATTTCCAAACGTTTGATGCAGAAATATGACCAAGGTTATATACTTTCATGTGGTACAAACCGTGTTAAAATCGGCCCAGTAGTATTTGAAATATTCAAGGTAGTAGGTGTAGATAAACTAATGTCAATGACTGTACGTACTTAGGTTAATTCCTTTTTTCGGTATCTTTTTACCTAGTACCGTACCTTTATTACCAAGTACCTTTTTACCCAGAACCTTTTTACCCAGTACCGTTTTACCCAGTACGTTTCTACCTCGTACCTTTATTACCTTTTTACCGTACCTTTTTATCTGACCATCTCTATCAACGTGCCTTATCTCTATCAATGTCATTCATGTACCTGTACATCGGGAACCATACGACATTTACAATGTCATCTTGTTGAACTCGTATTTGTTGTAAAAACGGCAAATTTGTTGATTTTGGGCAAAATATGACGTAATATGTCATTTCTACCGCACAGAGACAACATATAATGTTCAAAGCAAGCCTATTAGATTGAGAGGTGCCATATTTCTATCTATTGGTAATACATTTATAGGGTCTAAAACGGACGAGAAAAAAGTTAGCAGTACATGCACACTTGAATTTGTAATAGAAGTCCCTAAAAATTGTAATAGGAGTTAACGTAGGATCTCAAATAGATAGCAGTTATGGACACTTCGGGGGGTCGGATTTGAAGGGACTTTCTCTGTGATGTTTGGAGGGGTATACTAAAGCATATAAAGCAAAAAGAAATTCTGTTGCAATTTGTTCTAGGTTCCCCCTTATTTTCGATAAATATCCTGGACTAGTAGGAGGAAACCGGAGCCCCGGAGGAAACCTACGATGTCGAGGAGAGATCGCCCTCTCTACCACATAAAGCCACTTGCACGACCTGGGGATCGAACCCGCGACCTTAGTGGTGGCAGGCGCCGATGTTTCCACTGCGCCACCCCGACACCCCGAAAGATATTGCCCGGCGGGCACTTGTTTTTGTTTTGATTAGCGCACAGCGCCGCCTGTTAATCAGCGGTAACACTACGCTACGGCACAGGCCCCTGGAGAGCTATCAGCGAGTTTAGAACACGGATCTAACCCGTTAATCTTTCTCTGATTTTTCTTTGAATCTGTTTTAAGCAAAAAAATGACTCGATGAGTCGTACCATAACTGCCCAATACATGTGTGTTGTTCAACTTCATTAGTCTGAAGAAATCTCTAGATTTTTCAATCATTTGGGCCAATATTCAAGAAGATGCGGATAAATTTCAATTGGGGGCGGGGGGGGGGGAGTTGGGAGTATGATTTCAACTAAAGTCTAGGTCGTCATAAAAGCTCGCAGAGTGAGTGCACATTGTTGATTTATCTCTCTCGTCCATTTAAAGAAAACTAACACATTTGCCTCGAAAAATGTAGCCTAGGTGGTTCAGAATAATCAACGGGGAGCGCGGTGGCGTAATGGTTAGGGCTGTGAACTCGTGATCGGAAGTTCGCGGGTTCGATCCCCGGCCGTGCCACTCTGTAACTCTCAACTGGCCTGAAATGTCCATCATGTGCGCTATATTGTGGCTGCCCTTTGGTTTCTACAGAAAGGTTTCTGAATCATAGGCTGGGGTAATAATGTGTGAAGCGCTTAGAGAGCGTAATACGCTATGAAGCGCTATATAAGAACTCACCATTATTAATTATTACCATTATTAACATTGTAATAATATGAGCGTCCTTGGTTCAAACTCAGGACCGGACATTTTTGCATTTTTTTTACTTTCCTGCTCTTGTACTTTTATATTTTCTTTGTTAATTCGGCGCGGTTTTACAGTTCTATTTGGGACAATGGCAAAGTTGCCACTCTGCAGCAAATGGCATGTGGTAGCTAAAGGGCACCGCACACTAGCTACTAAATTGAGGAGACCAGTGACGCGACTGTCGACTACGACGTCGCAGGCGATAATCACCTGTGAGGTCGCTGAGCTAATTTCGCACACGACAATTTCCTAGGACGATCCGCAAACGGGCGACTATTTTGCTGGAGACGGTCGCGGTAGCAGTGGACTGTGCCAAGCGACCAAAAGTTCAACATGTTGAACTTTCGGTCGCTTGGTTGCGGGGACTTACCGCGCGACCAAATTGTGTAATTCAGTCGCGTAACAATCTGCCGCAAAGAGGACACCAAAAAGTAAAAATGTTCAGTCGCTGGCCTGGTTGCAAGGCCGATCGCCCAGAAAATCGCTCGAAAAATCGCTAGTGTGCGGAGCCCTTAAGATCACCTATTTTTACGTGGGTGTTAATGCGGCTTCATTACTTACATGTATTATATGGATTTTTGATTTGAAGAACATTTGAAGGCCACAAAATTAAAGTTCAAAATTTCCCTGTTGGCTAGCCAGTTATTAAAATCACGTGCGCTACAAAATACAAGTGGGAATCCTAGTGTGTGGTAAAGAATTCTTTTTAGTAAGTTTCTCATTTCTGTAGTTTCGATTGTTCCGGGATTCGAACCCACGCCTCCACATAAGGCAACACCGCCAGCACTGAGGGAAAGCGTGCACACCAATGTGCTAAATCCCCATCTTGGGAATTTAACACAAGATGGGGATTTAGCACAGTGGTGTGCACGCTTTCCCTCAGTGCTGGCGGTGTTGCCTTATGTGGAGGCGTGGGTTCGAATCCCGGTACTGTCAAGTGACCAGCATAGCAAACCTATTACTTCTGTTTCGATTGTAGTACGTTACATTTCTAACGAGTACTACATGACTTAACTGTCCGAAATGCACCAATTTCTTCAGTTTGGGAAACTCCCACTTACCGCATCGTTTCATCCAGGCCTAAAATTTTCTAAGTTCAATTTTGGTCACTATTGTTGGCGGGAGAGGTGGGTGTGAATGTAAGAGCGTAAAGGGCGGCGCACACGAGCGACTAAATCTGGGCGACCGCCGACGAGACTGGTGGTGCGACTAGACATCAGCCAATCAGAACCGCCAAATCTTGTCGCTTTCGCGGTCGGAAGCCAAGTCGGGCGACAAATCGGTCAAAATTGTCGCTCGTGTGCGCCGCCCTTAAAGCTGGTGACAGACTAGCGCGACGCCGCGCGGAGCTAAGCGTTTTCTTTTGTGTTTTCAGGCACCACTGAGCACCATGTGCTGTGGAGCGCAAAAACACAAAAGAAAACGCGTCGCTCCGCGTCGCGTACGCACTAGTCTGTCACCGCCTTTACTGTCATGAGTTATGGGTATTGCCCACCACAACGTCCTAAAGTGCTTTTCAGAATAACCAGTCATTTTTGCACTCATTTTACCTTGCAATGGAACATATATGTTATAACCACAAACCACAAATTGGCCAATTACATGTGCAAGATTGCATGATTATCTTGAATCAGAGTATAGATCTGAACAAGGTCCTATTAATATTAGAGCGACATGCATAGGTAAGTGGCCAATTTGTGGTTTGTGGTTAGGTTCCATTGCAAGGTAAAATGAGTGCAAAAATGACTGGACATTTTGAAAAGCACTTTACACCATAACTTTGGGTTTGGGTCACTGGATTGGAGGCCATATGGTTTTCGTCAATAAAATATGAGCGTAAACACGGTGCATTTCGGTCAGCTGTGCATTGGGCCTAGAGCTGCAACAAACGGGGTGAATGCAAGCTGAGGTTATTAGCCGTCGGCGCAGAATAGGATTTTTTCCTGGTGGTTGTACATCCCTTTAGTGCCTTTGATATCGCACCGTTAAATCCTATGATGGGCCTGACATTGGAGAGAATCGCGATCCTGAAGCGTAGAATATTGAGTCGAGAACGATTGAGCTCCATGCTAACTTGGCTCGTTGTTGGCTCTTGTATTTGTTGTAATGCAGGAGGAAACCAGAACTCCAGTGGAAACCTACGGTGTTAAAGAAAGTTCCCCTGTCTATCACATTGAATACTAGCTCCGACCCGGAATCTAACTGGGAACATCAGAGATAACTGGTGCCCATATTTCTATTGCGCCATTCTGGCGCTCCTGAAGTCATACGGCAGGTGGGGTGTTAGTCGGTTCAATTGCGGATGCCGAAATTAACGTTTTATCGTCAATTCACCAAAATTTTCATTAAATTTGGGTAAAATGACTTGGTAGTTGAGAAAGACGGAGGGTTTAGAATTGGTTCAATTGCAGATGCCGAAATTAACGTTTTATCGTCAATTCACCAAAATTTTCATTAAATTTGGGTAAAATGACTTGGTAGTTGAGAAAGACGGAGGGTTTAGAATTGTTTTCAGCCCAGTGGACGATGGAATGAACGCCCGCTGTAACGTCGATCAGTGTTCCCCGTATTTCTGTGTTTTTCTTGTTGTTCCCTCCTGACAGATTAAGCGGCAACTACATGTAACCCAACAATAACCATTCTAGGCCGCGTCTATTGTTGGGGAACACTGAGCTACAAAAACACCTACAGATGTTACACTTGAAAACTCAGACAAGCAGACCGAACTTGATCAAGGAAATTTTTACAGGTTTTCCTCTGTTGCGGTGTTCCTTTTTCATTGAGAGCCTCAAACAAACCTGCTGACTTAGAAATTGACCAGACTGACAGCAGTACTAAAACGTACTGTTGTACAAAGTTTCTGTTGTAGGCCTAAGGACACCTTTCCATTCATGCATGCTCTACCTGCGCTTGACCACAGCACATGAATTTCTTTGTTGGCGTATAGATTGAAGTAAATGCAGGCTCATTGTCACATTTATTAATAATTACCCAACACAGGCACGCAGAACGGCGAATAACACGACGGCAACAAGTTGTGTCATAGTTGGTATTCACTGACAAGACCATAGTTATTCATGCTTTTGGCATGTCCTACGGTATAGCACTCAGTCATGGGGACATGGAACCGACCTTTTCAACTCTATTATGAGCATTCCATTTATCACCCACATCCCCTATAGAAATAGGGAAAATTCGGACTTAGAAAATTTTATCCACGCAGAAGGGACGATGTGGTAAGTGGGAGTTTCCCGTATTTCAAATACATTGTACGTACCAGTCCTTTCTTCCATACTGTACACTTGAACCCAGAACAACTGAATATTGAATAACAGCGTAAGGAAAGCTGTAGTGGCCATGGCTTTCTTGGCACGTGACGGGCTGCACAAGACGGCTGTCTTCATTGGAGCCCAGACTGCTATGGCGCGGTCAACTGACATCTCGGCCAGGAAGAGACCTGATGTTATACCACCGGAGAAGTCAATGAATGTTGTCAACCTAATAATTTGTAAAAGTGCGTGTTTTGTTACAAAGGTGGATTGGAACTACACTACGCCTACAGTCCATTTCGAAAGTAAATGTCCACAACATCTCGGTTCTCTAGCAAAAACTACACGGATTTCAACATATTTTCCTTTGATTTGAATCTAATTTATTACTATTATTACATGTACTGTCCTTTATTTCGTAAAATACGGAAAAAATGGAATGCTTGCGTAGAGGGTCGACATTTTGACCTCTCTGGCTTCACGTTATATGAAAGGTAATGGATTTACAACGAAAAAAAAATATACGTTAATACCAGTATATTTTACTTTTTTTCGTAAACGATCCACAAATTACGATCAATAGGGAGGTTTCGCAAATCAGACGAAAAACGAATTGCGGAATACGAAATTGGATTTCATTTCCATGACGTAGTGTATTTCAGGAGATGGTTGGTACCACAAATATCGCCTTCTGCGAGAGCGTCTTTTAACGTATGACGTTAGACCAATAGAGTTACGATGTATATTAAACTTCGAAATTTATCTTTCAAGATGCACCAGACGCACAGGCAGCAGGGACATTTGTGGTACCAACCATCTCTAGAAATACATAAGGTTCTGGAAATGAAGTTGCGTTTCGTATTTCGAACTTCGCTTTTCTTCAAATTTGGGAAGCCTCCCTATTAAATAATGTACACCAATACAAAGTACATGTGGAGTAAGAAAAATGTTATTCGCCTATCAACTCATCTAAACTACATCTCTGGTTGTTGTTTTGGTTGGTATACTAAAAACAAGGATGGACAAAAACAAATGTGTTGAATTAAGTACGGTAGTTTTTGCTACAGGTCTTGACATCATGAAAATCCACAAAATCAATCAAAGAAACTGATGATACATATACACCGCGTGGTGTTTAAAAAAACGACCAAAGACAATGGTAGCCAGTCCTCGTGACAGTTTTTTCAAACATGCTGTGGAACACTCACTTAAACGCCAGTTCCTGATTCGGAAAAACATCTCCCCTGAGCCAGAAAAACAAATAGGATTCACAAATAAAGTTGATGAGGACAATGTTGTCGACGATGGCCAAACCAGCCATGTAGGTACACGTCGAGTGATTCCGGTTACCTCGTTTCGTAGCAACCAGGAACGCCATAACGTTGCTAGGCAACCCGAGTGTGATAACGAGTACTGTCCAAATTTGTGTCATATAGGTGAACGAGAGCTGCATCAGCAAATATTCATCAGCCGAAAGATGACTTGTACTCGCATTTCCGGTGGTAAGTGTCGCGTCCATTTCCAGATACTCTATTCAGGTACAATGAAGCATTTTCTCGTGGATGTATAGCCTAACTGCTGGCAAACAATCATCTGCCCTCTACTCGGGAGACATATTATTAAATTAATAACCGTGAAGTATAAGACTTCTATTGCACCATAGAAATTAACATTTCATTGAATGTTCACCAACAACGAAACCTTGACTTATTACATTCCAATAAGCACCAGCGATTTCTTAGTCTTTACACGAGAAAAAAATGGGGTATCAGCGACAAGGCCATAATCAAAGATCACGTGGACGGTAGGCCTATACCAACGGAACAGCGACTTTTTTACCGCATTCCTCAAAAATATGGATGAACGGTGAATGACAAAAAGGAAGAATTGTGAATACACCATGTTGCGTCGACGAAATAACCATTTGGCGATTTTCGAACCATCGAATTGAAAATTTTACAGGTCATAAAAATGTTCAATGTACAGAATGAGTAAAAAATTGTTTCTCCAAATTTCTTGGCCTGCTATACAAAGTTTATGATACCTACTGAAAAAGAAATGGTACCATTCTATTCAATGTGGGGCTTTGCGACTACTCCATGTTTGCACTACACTCCTCTCGCAGTGTTATGTTTCGCTCCGTACCTACGCTTCACAAACCACTACTTCGAATGGCCGGTATTCTGCCGATTTACCGCCAGATGGCACCACTACTGTCCAACCAATCAGCGCCCGCCATCAGGCTGCAACTGAGCAAAATCCTAAAACACTTTCTCCAGCGCGACAGCGGGAACAGTAGTGGTGCCACCTGGTGGTAAATCGGCAGAATACCGGCCATTCGAAGCAGTGGTTTGTGAAGCGTAGGTACGGAGCGAAACAAAACACTGCGAGTGGAGTGTATGTTTGCACAAGTCAAATGACTAAAGCCCGCAGCACACGTCACCACTTTCGTTGCTCATACAGGCAATTTTCGTGGTCGCCACGAAAATGGCCAAGTGTGCTGTGGCCGGCAACGACCACTCACCACGGAAATTCTGTGGCGACCACGAGTTGCCACAAGTTGCCGAAAATCAAACATGTTTGATTTCTCACCACGAAAATTGCTCGTGGTTGCGAGTTGTGGTGATGCGTGGCCATCACCAGCACACGAGACCACTGAGTGGTGACGTCTGCTGCAAACCGGCAACCACCACAAAAATTGCCGACCACGAAAATTGCCTGTACGAGCAACGAAAATGGTGACGTGTGCTGCAGGCTTAACAAGAAAGAACTTGACAAAATGGATACTTCTATTAAAGCTGGTGTTGAACACATTTATTCACCATTAATCTCCGCACGCCCTTCCACCTGTCTTCCATTGATCAGGGAAAAGACCCACTGACCACAAACATCAGTGTATAACTTGCATTTCTGGTGACTGTGGAACAATGGGCTCTAGTGACCAGATGCGTTGTCACACATGAATGATTTTTACACGAGACGTAGGAATAGAATGGTACCATTTATTTTTCAGTACCTGTCATAAACTTTGTGTAGCAAGTCGAGAAATTTGGAGGAACATTTTTAAAATCAGGCTTTCCAGCGGCCCTAAAAATGCTAAAAATCCCTAATTTTCTATTTTCCGGTAACCCCGCAGGTGCTTTACGTAAAGCAACGCGGGATTACCGGAAAATAGAAAATTAGGGATTTTTATGGAGAAACGGCAAATTGGCTTGAAATTAGGGATTTTTAGGAAGAGTAAAAAAAATTAGGGATTTTTAGGGCCGCTGGAAAGCCTGTTTTTTTACTCACCCTGTACATCAATTTACGAAATGCAGATTGCACTGCTGACGTCCGAAGATTCCCTCTGCGCTGGCCGATATGTCCAAAATAGCGTGGCTTCACAAAACGGCGTTGTTCTCTTAGTACAAAGTTTGCAAGGTGGTTGATGATGATTGTGCGACATCCTATATTGAGATACGTCAGTGATATCCTGATTGCCAGAGGTATTAAACGAGATAAGAAATACTGCAATTCACGAGTCGAAGACAGTGGTTTAATTTCAGAAAGGTAACTAGAAACTACGTAAGAATGAAGACACGATTTCATTCCAGATCAGGACGACGGCGAAATCTGCGTCGAAATGTGAAGTAGAGCAGCCCGATGGAGCACACGGCCATGGATATACTATGCAACGAACGCTTTGGTCACCACACGTGAAATATAAGTTTATATGTTTTGATTCGCTGTAGCGTAGCATTTCTCATTCAATTATCAAGTTGCAATCGTTTTCTCAACGTTTGCGAATAAGGTTTCATTTGCTCTTGTTCACATTTTAGTTCGGAATAAGTTTGGCGTTATTCTACTTATTAATTAAGCAAGAAAGATTTTTTCTTCAAAAGTGGTCGGAAGATACCAAGATGGATAAAAAGTCATCACAGTAACTTTGCGACAGAGAACTTCCTCGCTGCTTAAAGCTGAACTTAATAGATATAAACCCCAAGCGGCAGAGGTAGAAATTACGAACAGCCACAAGGCACTTCCAAACAACCTCTGAAAACAATACACCCTCTCGGACGGTCACAGTTGGTTTCACTTGCCACCACGCTGTTGAACAGTGAAGATCTCAGCACAGCTGCCAAATGAGAAAAAACGAAAAATAATCTGTGATGGCACCGAGATTCGAACCCACAACCCTCTGATCGCCGCCTCTTTCTGTACGCGCCACGAAGACTGCTTGCTTGCATGAGGACAATTCCGATCGCTTTATTTTCTCATGGAAATCTTCAAAACCACAGCGCCTTTATGGTAGACCGGCGTTGTTGCATGCAAGCAGTCTTCGTGGCGCGTACAGAAAGAGGTTGGCGAATCGATCAGAGGGTTGTGGGTTCGAATCTCGGTGCCATAACCGATTATTTTTCGTTTTTTTTCTCATTTGGCAGCTGTGCTGAGATCTTTACTGTTCAAGAGCGTGGTGGCAAGTGAAAACCAACTGTGACCGTCCGAGAGGGTGTATCGTTTTCAGAGGTAGCTTGGAAGTGCCTTGTGGCTGTTCGTAATTTCTACCTCTGCCGCTTTGGGTTTATATCTATTAAGTTCAGCTTTAAGCAAGAAAGACTTTTTCTTCAAAAGTGGTCGGAAGATGGCCAGGATGGATAAAAAGTCATCATAGTAACTTTGCGACAGAAAACTTCTTCGCTGCTTAATCAATGCCTAATCGAACAATACGTAAATAATCGCTAAAACCTGGCATAGGCCAAATCGGGCCGTTGCAGAACATCCAATGTCACACTGCAGAAGGAAGCAAGTCTCATCAGACACCTTGTCAGCAATAAGGGGCTAGAAAACACAACAGGCACCCTTAGGTTATGCGAAAGAATATTTTTAAAGAACAGATCAAGACTTTATCTTGAAGCACCCTAACAAAATTTCTTTAGCATCCTTCCGAAATTTATTTCCTCCGCCAATCGCGTACATGTAAAAATTCACTGCATAGTTAACTTCCCAAAGCAACCCTAATGCCCAGTACTCAATCTTGTATCGCAGAAACCAGTATCTGGAAATCATGTCGTACATGGCGTCAATTGCAGGAATTTGGGAATAAAAATCATAAATCCTCACTGGTATGGAACACAAGACGTAAGCAAGGCTGACCAGCACGAGCATGCGCATCATGTACTTGCTTTCCCTCTCACGTGATTTCTTGATTTCCCGCTCGCTAACAAACGTCGCTGCCATTTGTTTACGTTTATCTTCCGCTCGTCTGACGCCGATGATGATGGCAATATTACATCCGATGATGATGAGAAACGGCAGGATTGTTCCGACTACGAGTTGATGAAGCATTGATAGAGTGGCAAAAAGAGGAACTTCAGGAGTAACGAACTCTATTAACACCATACCTTGAAAAAACCATCAGATTAATCGACAAACAAATTGCATGAAATGATTATCACCATCGTGTAAATGTACCGTGGCATAGCTTGATATCTGCAATGTTCTGGTTTGAATGGGTAAGGTGATATCTCCTGGCAGGCATTATAGCACGGAACCACCGAACTTTTGACCGCTGACATCAAGCCCGAATCAGAAATTCCGCCAAACGGTGTGCGTGTGTGTGTG
>NMRB01000311.1:101041-122487 GCA_002633025.1 Notospermus geniculatus | reverse complement strand
CCGTCGTGACCATGACCTTCTTGGCACGTGATGGGCTACACAAAATGGCTGCCTTCATCGGAGCCCAGACTGCTATGGCACGGTCAACGGACATCTCGGCCAGGAAGAGTCCTGAGGTTATACCACCGGAATAAGCCAAGTAATAAAGAAACCTTTAAATGTAAAATGTGCACAGAAATCAGATTCTCCGCGACATGCTGCTTCCTTAGTCGTAAGTAGTAAGGAATTTGAGTAACAAGCCGACTTCAGGGGCGGATCCAGGATTTTGCCTACGGGGGGGGGGGTGCAGACTGGGCCAAAAGGGCAATACCCTAAGGAAAATAATGCCGCTGTACATGATCAAATGTTTCATTCAATTTTCTGAATATGCTCAATAAAGGCCTACATGCGGGTTTATACATTGAAGCCCCCAATAGGCCCGGAATGTGAATGTAAAAAAAAATTGATGAAAAATTTGATCGTTTGGAGCGGGCATCCGCGATTCAAACATTATAACATCATGCTATGTAAACAACGGATTCAAATTTGCATCGATTTCCGTTTGAAGCCCGGAATTCGAATTCGTTATATGTCTAAAGAGCATCTTCGATAAAAGGTGCGAGTGACCTGGACAGGGCCGTAGTCCCTAGCAGCGAGCGCCATAGTCCATCGGCGGGGGGTCCGGGGGGCCTCCCCCGGGAAAATAAAGAGTGCTTTTACGCCATTTCCCGGCATGGAAATGCCTTTTTCGGCTCTGTGCTGAAGAAGGCACTCTCTGCCGAAAAGGCACCCTATGCCGAAAAAGGGCACTCTGGCCCGGAAGGGGGGGGGGTGCGCACCCCTGCTCCCCCCCCCCCCTGGATCCGCCCCTGGACTTGATAAAGCACGGTGCAGAAGGATTACATCAGGGACAATCAATTCAATTCCGTGTAATCCTGGAATCAAGCTTTTTCATCTGTCTCGGCATATTGACTGAATGTGATCGATTGGTTTCCGACCTAACCACGTGGGCGATTTCCAATAATCTTCCTTGCGGCACGATCTTGAACCAATCTTGGTAAAATCGAAACGAAGTTCATTTGAAGAATGCCAGACTCAGAATGTACCAATTTGCAGAAAGAAAATGACAGGTCAACATAATAGCATGATGAGGTTAACAACAAGGTAGCAATGTGGCATGCGAAATCGGCAGGGGCGGGAAGAGCATAAATGTCGGGGCAAGCCGACTGGCAAATGTCGCACGCAGCCTACCAATTCTACTTACTTAAACGCCAGTTCCTGGTTTGGGATTTGCTCGCCCGTCAACCAAAATGTCAAATAAGCATGATAAATAAAATGAACGATAACAAAGTTGTCAGCCAGGGCCAAACCAGCCATGTAGATGCACGTCGATTGGTTCCGGTTGCTTGGTTTCGTAGCGACAAGGAATGCCATGATGTTGCCAGGTAACCCGAATAAGATTACCAAAATGGAGCCGATCCGTGTCATATACTTGAACGCTAGCTCCATCAACCAGTACTTATCGACCGTAACTAGACTGTTGCTCATGTTGTTTTCCGTCGTTTCGATTCCATCCATCGCTATATTATTCTATTTCTAGGCGATAGGGGCTGTTTTTGATTTTAAGCCGCCCATACACGTTCAATATTATTGCCCAATATGAGGACCAAAATGGGCGATATTATTGTCAGTCTTCCAGCCATCATGCCAGAAGCACATGCCCCTATTTTGGGCCCCATATTGTGCAATAATATTGATCGTGTATGGCCGGGTTTAGTGTTCATGGCACCACAGCTTACTGTCCCGTCTGACAAACTAAAGTGCAAGGCATGTCTCATAAAAAGGTAATCGGTGTGCAAAATGGGTTAATACATTTATGATGAGACTATACTCTCCACTGTTTTTATCATTGCTGCGTAGTAAACTACATGTAGAAGCGATGAGATTTCCATTGGTACCATTTGGACATTCATGCAATTACGCATTACTGAGCACCATGGTCTTGAACATGCATGCAGAAATTACCTTGTTCCAAGTTGGTAGAATCAATGCATTGGCTTGACACACGTGGTTTTATTTTATTTTACACTGAAAAAAAAATCCTAATCATGTTGAGTACTTTCGGGGTACTCGTTTTGTCCGTGAGATGAGTAGAAAGGTACTCATATTGAGTAGAAAGGTACTGATAGCGAGTAGAAAGGTACTCATAGCGAGTAGCAAGGAACTCCAAACGCAGCTCCTTGGCCCGATGAGTACCCAATTAGTACCCAATTAGTACCTTTCTACTCATCTCACGGACAAAATGACTGATGAGTAGCCCAAAGTACTCAACATGAGCCGGAATTTTTTTTCAGTGTATGACGTCCCGGTAATGAACTACTTTAAAATGGCAGCTGATGTTTTCCCACCTTTTCCGCAGCTTAAGTTACAATGAATTGACACCCAGCCTGTTATCGGAACGAAATCAAGCCCTCTTAACTATGTATTGTAAAGTTTGTCCATTTCCAGATGAGGCTAATAATGTCATATAGGACATAGCCTCATCTACTCTAAGACAAACCTGTGGCGTTTTGTCAACAAACTCTGCTTTACTCTACACACGTAGTTTCAGTTGTTCGTTTAAATTTAAGAGTGTTACGTAATTACTCGGTGGGATGGGCCTACACATCGGCCGGTATGCACCAACGAAGATTATCTTGAACTCAGGTTTAGCCACAACTTTTCAAATGTTTAGGTTTGCCAGAGCATGATGTGACAATGGAAAAGTTGTGGCTCAACCTGAGTTCAAGATAATCTTCGCTTGCTGCATACCAGCCATGATGTCGTCTTGTCCTGGAGCAGCTCTTTCACTGATGCAGTATTTTCAGACGCTTATGGTGGGGAGAAGACGATCCAGCACATCGTCTTGTCCATTTCAGTTTGGCCATGTACGGATAGCGAGAATCGCCCTAAACTATCCATTGAAATGGCTCAATTGGTCCAGGTGTTTCCCCATGCGATCTTTTGAGGTACAGTAGGCCTAACCGACGGTTGAACGTATTAATATCTCAGCAGCGCCACCTATTATTGTAGTTTTGAGTCAGTCGTTTTGTAGATACATCCCAGTACTAATGCAATGCGAAGAAATTTTAAAAAAAAATTAACCCATAGGGCTGCACTACAGAAAAAACGAGTTTCATGAAAGCGATCGCAGCGCCCCCTTTTATCTTAATTTGTGATGCGACATGATGGGACATCACCATGCACCAACATCCAATCAAATTCGACCTCATTAAAATTTTTCTAGACAGGGGTATACTGCAGGCGTTTAATTCACCTTTAACTGCCGCATTAAAGCTGACCTATCCGCACAAAAAGCCCCCATGCGACGAGCAAGAGAATTGCAAACGTCGTCGTACAACCACCTCCAAACGAAGGCTCAGAACAAGATATACCCCGCGACACCAGGAGGGCGCCAACTTATTTGTCTTCGAGCTGTAGAGGTGTCCACATTCTCTGGTGAGCTACTGCTGAACACTTTTTTGAAAGAAAAAATTTTGACCCCGCTGGGAATCGAACCCGTGCCCTGTTATCTTTGTTCCACCGTCTTTCCCATTTGGCCATCGAACAACACATGTTTTCTCTTATTCGTACTATTGTTACGTAAGTCGAATGCCTACGTCTATGACAAACACAAACCATGTCTCTGTCAGCTGGCTCGTTGGCCGAGTGGATAGAGTGGTGCGTTACATATCAGAAGACCTTCAGTCTTCGGTCGTCGATCTTCGGTTTGACACCCCTCATTTTGGTTCCCGAAGCTACCGCAAGATGGTGCTGTCAGTTGGTAGCACTCTCTAGCGGTTGCTTCGGGAACCAAAATGAGACACCCCTTACAATGACCGCAATGTAATATTGCGTTCGAACGTGATAAATTTATTTTTTAAATGGCCCTAATACGCTTCCGTAGAATGGCAACCTTGACGGAAATTACCGAAGATTTGAGATGTTTAATAATCATCAGATGTTGCTTAAATCGAATTATGCGACATCTGATGTTTATTAAATATCTCAGTGAGATGTTTATTAATCATCAGATGTGACATAATTCAAATAATAATGACATGAATGGAACTTCATACATGTCATCATATTCTTACAACATCATGATATACAACATGTAGGCTATGTGCACCTGGTGCAGCTGATGAACGATGAACGACGCTGATGAACGACAAAAGTACCACCGCGAGAGTTTCCTGGGGCGAGGTATAAAGTCTTAGTTACGAAGTCGCGGTAACTAAGGCTTTATACCTCGTCACCAGGAAAACCACGTTGTCCACGACCACTGGGACG
Source organism: Notospermus geniculatus (assembly GCA_002633025.1). Lineage (NCBI taxonomy): Eukaryota > Metazoa > Nemertea > Pilidiophora > Heteronemertea > Lineidae > Notospermus > Notospermus geniculatus. Next base: position 118,176 of record NMRB01000311.1, on the reverse strand, counting down.
AGGTATAAAATCTTAGTTACGACGTGCGTAACTAAGACTTTATACCTCGTCCCAGGCCGTTGGTGGACGAGGTATAAAAACTATGTTTCTGTCCAGAAACTTAGTTTTTGGACAAAAACTTAGCTTTCATGATAGAAACTTAGTTTCTGTCGATAAAGTATAGGTTACTGTGATAAAGTAGATGTTATTTTGATAAAAACGTAGTTTTTGGAATCGAAATGTATCCTTTATTCGATAAAGACACGGTATTTGATGATAGAAACTTAGTTTTCAGCAATAAATGCACACTTCTGGCAAGCCGTTTGTCCAATATGTGTAGAAACTTGGTTTCTAGGCATAAAGATGGAGTTATTACGATAGAAACTAAGTTTTTATCTTAATTAGACCTAAAGACGGAGTTGTTACGATAGAAACTTTAGCTATAGGCCTAAATACACAGTCTTGCAAGCCGTTTGTCCAATATGTGTAGAAACTTGGTCTTTAGGCCTAAAGACGGAGTTGTTACGATAGAAACTTTAGATATAGGCCTAAATACACAGTCTTGCAAGCCGTTTGTCCAATATGTGTAGAAACTTGGTCTTTAGGCCTAAAGACGGAGTTGTTACGATAGAAACTTAGTTATTATCCTAGAAACTTAGTTTCTGTCCACAAAGAATGTTTATTGATAAAAACTTAGTTTCTGACGATAAAGGAGAGGTTTCTCATAACTGTGTATATACCCAGTTATAACTGTGTATTTACACAGCTTGCACAATAACTGTGTCTCTGCCTGCAGAAACTTAGTTTCTGGACAAAATCTTGGTTATCAGACGAAAAAACTATGATTTTGCTCGTAACTGCGTCTTTGGTGACAAAAACTTAGTTTCTGAGCAAAAACTATGTTTTTGGCCCAGAAACTTGGTTTTCAGCCTCAAAGTAAAGGATTCTTCAGAAACTTAGTTTTTTGGATCCAAAACGCCAGTTACTGTCTAAAAACTTAGTTTATGGGACAAAAACTTAGTTTTTAGCTCAAAAACTAAGTTTTTAGAAACAGAAACTTAGTTTTTAGACTTATTGGACATTCGGCTTGCCATAGACTCGTAGGAGCAACAGTTACCGAGATATAGACGTTTAAAGACTGGCAACCTGACGAAAACGAAGGCAGAATGCGACTATTTCCTCAAAACATGCATTTCGGCTCTGGCCTGTTTCTGTCACAGATACTTTTGGAATAAGCAAACCTGCATGAGGTCGTGGCCCATTTAGGTGACTCCAGAATGAGTGCCTTGTTACCGGTTTTGGTTGCAAATTTTGGGAGCTGGGCGCGTTTTTGTAGAGACATCAGGAATTCATATTACGAAATGTAAACTTTTCAACTTCATCCAGTCTCGAAAGGGTTAAATGTAAAGATGTCGAAATTATTTGGATTATTGTATTATCAAGAAGGAATTGCATTGTTGATCACAATATTTTGTCATTCTCGTTCAGGTAATGTGATGTAACTTTTGGCTGGAATTTCCCAACTTGGAATGAGGTGATTTCTGCATGACATTGTCATTTTCAAGATCAAGGTTCAGTAATGGATAATTGCATGTTTATGTCAAAATGGTTTCAATGAAAAATTCATTGCTTCTACTGTACTTTACTATGCAGTAACGATAAAGTTGTGGAGTAGACGGTCTCATCATTTTCACCCATTTTGCACACTGATTACCTGAGACATCATGTACAGACCGTACATGGATTTCCTGGCTCTTAGTCTGGCACATGGGACAGTAAGCCGTGCTGCCATGAACCTGGTTAATCTGCAAGTGCGGATAAAATACCCGGTGAAGTGAGGAACATGAGGCGCTTCTACACTGAAAGAAATTTCCTCGTCAGGATGAGTACTTTAGGATACTAACAGGTCCGTCTCCCAGACGAGTAGAAAGGTACTCATAATGATATTCTATTTCTTCTCATACTGAGTAGATAAATACTCATAATGAGTTGGTAAATATTCTCGTATGGAATGTATGGCTTCTCATATCAAGTACCAAATAGTACTCATTCTGAGTACTTGGGTACTCAAGGTGAGTAACAGAGGATGCTCACCTGAGTACCTGTCATCAAACATCTAAATCATTCCTCGACAGATTTCTGGCTCACCGTTGCTGTGAACTGTGCCATATCAACTCATCATCACAAACGGGTCCATGTCCACAGAACCATACATGTTCTAAATCAGGCCTAATGTAGTTAAAAATTCGTCGCTTTTCTCGCCACGAGATAACCTTTTCTGTTGCGGAGACCGGCTGGGTGGGAAAGTATAGTTTGTCTTACGTGCACACAACAAGAGTTGCCCTCTAAAAAATAGCAAACACAACAAGCAAACCACAAATCCACACAGAATTACGATTGTTGCAATCTTCATTCGTTATCAGTTTTCAAATAAAAGCCATCCCTCGTCCGTGAAATCATCCCGAAGTTGTGAGTCGAACCACTAAGTGATTGACTGGAACGGTATGAGGCGGGCCTGGAAGCCTGAAGAGGCATCTTTTTATCAGCACGACGATAAATAATCGGAGAGACACACGTATGAAGTGACTGCCGAAAGGCTCCGTCACAAAATAAGCACTTCGTGATATAAGTTTCAGGTACCCCATGATAAGAGAGCTACGGTACTTCATTTTTTTCATAATCCTGCTATTTTGATATCTGTAGATTCGTTTTAAGGCGTTACCCACTTTGCCATTGTTTCAGCGATCACACAAAGATATTATTTCCTTTTGCTCCCGATGCCGTATCGTGTTCGGCATGTTACTTGAAACGTCAATCGGGCTTCAGAACAAATGATTTTTTTTCCTTATCCAAATCAAACGTCGCTACGTATTGATTTTCACAGAACAATTTTGAAAATAACAAGAAGAGTCATTCATGGTTTCAAAGTATTACTTAGATCCGCTGTCATGTTCGTCAGAGCAAATCTCACAAATATAATGCTTATGTGACAATTTTTGCCACAATCTATCAGTGACCATATTCACGGAGCTTCCGCAAATTTCTGAGTTACGGTACCGCAAATATGGCCTTACGGGAGAATTGCGGTACCGTAAAATGCCTCTGGGTTTTATTCTGGTAGGAAGCAATGTCTTTCACCTTAGAAACGCGATTTCTATTTCATATTCTTTACTTCTACCTCCTTTATTTGTGACCCTCTAATAACATACAACTTTTTGGGTTCGGAGATTGTTTGGACTACTCGCAGGGTACTGATGGACGCCTCGTTTAAACATGGGCCATTGAACCATCTTTTTTGAAGACGGGGATTTGGCCTAGTGGTTTAAGGCGCGCTGCCCCTTAGTGCTGGCGATTGATGCCTTATGCGAGGGTCCGTGGGTTTTATTCTGGTAGGAAGCAATGTCTTTCACCTTAGAAACCCGATTTCTATTTCATATTCTTTACTTCTTTATTTGTGACCCTCTAATAACATACAACTGTTTGGGTTCAGAGATTGTTTGGACTACTCGCAGGGTACTGATGGACGCCTCGTTTAAAGGAGCACGGTATTGGATCTCAAATGCGTTGTTTGACTGCCGACGTAGAGGGAGCCACCTAGCGGCAGTAATACGAACTACAAAAATGCATTACAAAATGTACGGAGGAAATCGGGTCAACTCGCCAATACGTCGTTGGTCCCTGCGTTGGGGAGTGGCACAGTGCAGCCGGCTGTCGAGAAAAAGTGGCAATACCGTGCTCCTTTAAACATGGGCCATTGAACCATCTTTTTTGAAGATGGGGATTTAGCCTAGTGGTTTAACCTTAGTGCTGGCGATTGATGCCTTATGCGAGTGTCGGTGGGTTTTATTCTGGTAGGAAGCAATGTCTTTCACCTTAGAAACCCGATTTCTATTTCGTAAAATTTATGTTAAGGGTATTCACAAAACCTTCCGTAGGGACTCTGCAAATACATTAATGTATTACTAATGTACATGGTCCAGAATCCCGTAAATTACGCATGGCTCCATGACTTTTTTGATTTGATCAGAGTGACCACATGTTAGTAGTTTAACACAGGGTAACAGTTTACTCAAGGAATGATGCAGGTTTCAATAGGTGTCGCATGAAGTTGGGAGGCCACACCCTTTTGAGACCCTCTATCTTAAATCTCCACCGAGGTCCATGATTCTTTTAACTGGTATGTGTTGTCTGCCGAAAGAGAATAAAATGTGGTGATCACATGAATGGAACCTCAGTGCAGATAAGATTTATAGGGTCACTTAACAAGGACTGCTGTAACAAATCCAGAGTGAGGGAACTGGGCACGGGGCTGTGTTGTGTTGGCTGTGTTTTTTGGGCGACCATTTTTTTGGAGGAACATTTTTTGACTCACCCTGTACATCAATTTACAAAATGCAGGTTGCACTGCTGACGTCCGAAGATTCCCTCTGCGCTGGCCGATATGTCCAAAATAGCGTGGCTTTATAAAACGGCGTTGTTCTCTTAGTACAAAGTTTGCAAGGTGGTTGATGATGATTGTGCGACATCCTATATTCAGAGACGTCAGTGATATCCTGATTGCCAGAGGTGTTGAAAGAGATCACAAATACTGTAATTCACGAGACGAAGACAGTGGTTTAATCAGAAAGGTAAAGAGAAACTACGTAAGAATGAAGACATGACTTCATTCCAAATCAGGACGACGGCGAAATCTGCGTCGAAATGTGAAGTAGAGTAGACTGGTGCCCTGTCGTAGTTCTCGCTTCACTACTACGACAGGCATTTTGAACGCCAACTCGGCATGTGATTGGTCAGCCAAACGTCATCAACGGTCGCGTCATGAGTCATCATCTATTAGGGACTTCCGGCAACGCTCCGTATCGTGGATCCGCATCACGTATGACGTATGACTTTAATAGAAAATGCATTAGCTCGATACGTCATACGTGATACGGACTCCCGCAACGTTACAAGTCTTTATAGGTAAAGGACTAAAGTGAACGAACGAAAACGTAAGGATACGTTCACCATTGTAACCGGTTATGTGATTGGTGAGGAGTAAACGTATTGATATGTGGCGCCACTGGTTAGGTCCACTTTGCTTACGTCCTTCATTCCTGATTCGTCAGATGATACGGAGAATACAGATGAAGACAGTGAGAACGATTATGGAAATCGTAAACTAACGGCAATAGCCTCTGAACACTCTAAAAACTCAAGTGTTAGAGAGGCTACACTTAGCAGGTGTAGTTTTGGGTGTAACTCTTCAAGTGTTGGTCCAACACTCCACAGTGTAACTTTGTGACACCTTCAAAGTGTTAAATCGAGATGTAACACTTTAAGCGTAAGCACAGCATTCTCACACTATAACCAGGTGTTATGCCAACACTTCCAAGTGTTAGCCAGGTGTAACTACCCATAATGCATTTCGTGCTCTTTGACCAAAACAAAGAGTCGGCCATCTTGAATTCGTGGGTGAAAAAGTGTCCAATGCTGTTTTTTCACGAATAAATATTCCATAATTTACACGTAGGACAGGTGAGTTATGAATTAATTTTTGTGCAGAGTAATTCAACAAGTATTAGAGATCCTTTAAATCATCTTTGTTTGACAGGATGTCACCGCAGAAGTGTGATATTTATTGGATTTTTTTGCAACTACCGTAGGCCTTTGCAGGGCCCTCGTGGATGCATTGTACTGCATGTGTGCAGTGCATGCATGCATGCATGCAGGCTGTGCGCACTGGACATGCTGGAGGTTAGAAGGCAGTTACCAGTCATGCCAGTGGGCTGATGAGAAGCATGACTATAAATTAATCGGCCTTAAATGCCTTATGTCAGTGGTGAAGGCCCCTACCCTAGGCCGTAGGGAGGCTAGAGAGTAGACTATAGGCCTAGGCCGGGGCCTAAAGAGGCTAAAGGCCTAGACCAGACCTGTGGCTGTGCTGTAGGCCTAGGCCTAGGTAGGTAGGCCTAGGCTAGAGTAGGTGTACAGGGGCCTACCCTGCTCTGCTGGGCTAACTAAGGCCTAGGCCAGGCCTACTTTCAACTTTGTACTTCGGCAAGGTCCAGCATGCAGTGTAGGCTAGTACATTAGTAGGCCTAACACTAACAGTGTAGTGTAGGCCGGTTACCGGTCAGAACGTCCATAGGCCTTATCGCACCTAGCACGTGTGAAGCCAGCTAGGCGGGAAAGGGCCCAAACATCAGCGCCCCCGCTGTAGGCATTCACAAATTGTGGAATGCATGGAGTGCATTTTATGTAAACATTGGCCAATAAAAGTAACTTCCAAACGCCGGATGCGCCTAAACTACTAGCTACATGGGGGGTGGTATGAACTGATTAAAATCCATTAATTATTGACCACCGATCGTCTTCGCGATCGCAAAAAATCGATGATTAATACACTGAAAGTCCATAAACATCACCAAAACATTATCATGCAACTCCGCCCCAACCCCGCGCTGATTGGTCAATTACTGGCACGTGACCGTCGAGACAATAGAAGGGGGAATTATGGGACAGGGCCTTATGATAATGTTTTGGTGATGTTTATGGACTGTCAGTGTATATTAATCACCGATTTTTTGCGATCGCGAAGACGATCGGACGGTAGGCCTAGCCAATAATTTATGGATTTGAATCACTTCATACCGCCTCCCACGTAGCTAGTAGTTTAGGCGCATCCGGCTTTTGGAAGTTACTTTTTATTGGCCAATGTTTACATAAAATGCACTCCATGCATTGCACTACATGTATGTACTGTGAATGTTCAGCGGGGCACTGATGTTTGGGCCCTTTCCGCCTGGCTGGCGTCACACGTGCTAGGTGCGGTAAGGCCTATTGGTCAAAACGTGGACGTTTTGACCAATGGACGTTCTGACCGGTAACCCCCGGCCCTTTTGAAAGAGGCCAACTATTGCAGCCATGTTGGCAGAGTCGTCTATCCCAAACGACAATATAACAACATTCCAGTCTTCAAAATGGCTGCCGGTGTCTGGACGCAAATGTAAAATCGATAATAATAAATCATGTTGAGCAATAATTGCCATTGAACATTCCAAATTTACTTCATCATGAACATTTGACTGACTCTGGCTCACACTCACATTCACAAAATACAGTAGGCCTAGTGATGGTACCAGTACAGTGTAGCCTTGAGAGGCTCTTCATGTGTTGGGCCTAGGCCTACATGTATGTACTAGAAATACATGTACAGGGCCTACGTGTGTGTGTGCGTGTGTGTTACTGTGTACGTTTCAAACAAGCACATCCTACATATATATGTACATGTACATTGCCTACAACCAACTCGCTAAAGTCCATGGCCATGGGCACTGCCACTGGTGGATTACACTAAGGCAGAGTTCACATTGAGGCATACATGCCACGAACACGCAGGCAGACAATACAATGGCTTCCACTTCCACAACACTCATCTAGATGAGACCTTTGTTCACTTCTTGTCGTGTGCACCTCGATGTACTTGTGAACTCGGCCTGATACATGTATACGGTGTCGTGTCTAACACGTTTCTGGTGCCATATTGGACGGCATCTGTTGTTGATATTTTACATTATAATCTTACAGATTGATGTCACAAAAGACATTGCTTCATTGCTTCACCCAAATAATCACCTTCGTAAATATATTTTTCAGTACATGCTTGCTGATGCTGAACAGGAATCAAACAGCAGGAGTACAAAGGAAAGACCTCTGACTGCAAGGTGTACTATCAAGCTGGTAGTGAAAGTTTCATAGAGTTTACAAGCAAAAGCGATACATCTCATCAGACATTGGTGTGCCGTGTTGTAAATTCATTAGTGGAATCGTTCTTTGAAGTAGGAAGGAAGTGTGAAGAAGGTATGTTTCTCTGAAATATCTGGTTTGTTGGTGTTGATAATGGCGCTGAAGTGTTTCGTCTGCAACCAGATAATTGGAGGGAATGTGTCCGAGCTGGTGAATCATCTACACAATGTCCATGCTTTGTATAATGGCCGGCGGCTGGTATTAAGATGTGGACAGGGAGCTTGTCCGAGCTCTTTCAGCTCATTTAATTGATTTCGCAAACACATTTTAAGAAAACATTGTGTGCCAGATGAACAAGAACATGTTCTCTATCAAAATGAAGATGAGACCATGGGTCAGGATGTAGATCAGGAACCGCCGGTCAATGATGATTTATTTGAAAAACCAATGGATGACGAGGATGTTGAGGACGAGATAAATTTTCAAGGAATGGTTAAAAGACATGCAGCTTTGTTTTTGATGGAGATGCTTTCACAGCCTAATGTGACGCATGCAACTGTTCAACGGATGGTTGACTCAGTTACAGAACTAGTTCAGAGATATGTTAGTCAACTTGAAGCTAAAACAAAGAAATTTCTGCAGAACAGTGCCATTGACTTGAGTTCCCAAGAATGTTTTCAGCTTTTCGAATGCTTCAAGTTCACCAGCCTGCCATTTGCTGGTCTTGAGACACGGTATAAGAGAGAACAGTATTTTGTTCAAGAACTAGGCTTAGTTAAACCCAAATCTGTTGTGCTTGGGACTCGATTTGATACTGTCACAGATGATGTAACTGGGGAATCAAAGCAGGTGGTTGTTCAGGATACTTTCCAATACGTGTCTGTTAAAGAAACTTTGGGAACAATTTTGAGTAACGAGGCAGTAATGAAGGAGGTCGCTCAGGGTCATCAGTCGATGGACGGTGTCATGCGTGATTACTGTGATGGCGAACAGTACATGAATCACCCTCTTTTTTCTGTTACAATTGGAGCTCTTCAGCTGTGTTTGTTCTGGGATGAGTATGAAGTTGTTAACCCCCTTGGGTCAAAGAGAGGTGTGCATAAAGTTGGGGCACAATATTTCATTCTCCAGAACTTGCCACCACACTACAGTTCCAAGTTACAATCACCTGTTGGCTATTTTCTATAGCATTGACCTCTCCAATTATGGCTTTGCCCCCATACTTGCACCTTTTCTGGAAGAACTGGCTCAGTTGGAATCTGATGAGGGGATGGAAATTAAACTCAAAGGTGGTGGAACAGTTTGGAAAAGGGGCACTTTAACTCAAGTTCCGGCTGACAACTTGGGTGCAAATAGCATTGGTGGTTTCGTTGAAAGTTTCATGGCAAATTACCCATGCAGGTTTTGCTTGACGCATCGTTCTGAAATGCAAGAAGAGTGCTTCATCGCCAATGATGCTGTGGCAAGAAATAAAACAAATTATGAAGAGCATGTACAACAAGTGCGGGAACGTCCAGAATCAGTGTCTACTCATGGTGTTAAGTCCAAGTGTGCTCTGAACAGTTCGAAGTTCTTCCATATTACTGAGAACTTTACACCTGATATAATGCATGATATACTAGAAGGAGTGAGTAAGATGGAAACCAAACTTGTTCTTGCGCAGCTGATTGATGAAAGGTGCTTTGACCTGAACCTTTTGAATGCACGGATCACCAGCTTTGATTATGGGTTTGCTGACAGAAAAAACAAGCCGAGTCAAATAGCAGCAAGTTCCTTGCAAGTCAAAGACAGTGGCCTGAAAAACAGTGCTGCACAAATGTGGTGTCTCTTGCGTCTGCTACCGTTGATGATTGGAGATAAAGTTCCACGTGGTCATCCGCACTGGCAACTCATCCTGAAATTGAGAGATATAATGGACATAGTGTTTTCTCGGGAAGTAACAGAAGGGATGATCAGCTATCTGAGATATTTGATCGAAGACCATCACTTCCTATTCAAGAAACTCTATCCAGATGTATCAATGACACCAAAACACCACTTCATGGTCCATTATCCTGATAGTATGGTTAATGTTGGGCCGCTTGTCAATGGTACCTGGTGCATGCGATATGAAGCAAAACATGCTATTGGAAAGGCTCTTGCAGGTGTTGTACACAACTTCAAGGACATATGCTTCACAATCGCAGAAAGACACCAGATTCGGCAGTGTCATCACTGGTTTACTTCCTTGGAGGAACCGTATTCTGTGAATAAGGCTACATCTCTCATAATATCCGACACAGAATGCAAAGAACTGTTGCTGAACAGATTCCCCGGCTTAACGGAATTTGATGAAGTATTCGTTTCGGATCGTGTTGCAGTGAAGGGCACAGAGTATCGATGTGGGATGATGGTAGTCATTGGTTCTGCAAAGGAAATGCCTACATTTGGTTGTCTGAAGGGGGTGTTTTTGGTTGGTGATGTCCCGTATCTGTTTGGTGAACTGTGGGCAACTGAACATTTTGATGACCACTTGCATGCATTCTGTGTGCATAGAACAAATGAACATTTTCTTGGCGAGGTTTCTGAATTGAAGGACTTTCATCCCCTTCATGCTTGCTCTTCCTACTCGGAAGACAATGGTGAACAGAACAAATACATTGCAACAAGAAGTTGTCTTCTGTCTGCACAGTGATGAGATGACTGGAGAATACTAGGTTGTTAGATAAGTACTTGTGATACGGATTGTGCACCAATGTCGAATCTTTTCCATTTCAGACAGTTCACAATGGAAAGTAAGCGTTTCTGTGTTGTGTACGGAGGACGTTCGAAACTCATTACGATAACTGACACTGCTGCTTTGTCATTTGAAAATGTGAAGAAGAAAATCCAAGAAAAATCTTCCATAGAAGGTCCGTTTTCAATCAAGATCATACTGGAGGAATTCAACAGATACGTTGACTGTGACGATGATGACGATGTTGACTTACTAAAGGAGGCCAAAGAGATAATCGTTTTTGAAGACACTGACGGGAACAACAACGGATCGTTTCATACATGTATGCCACCATCCCCGTCTTCATCAATAGTACCATCAACAAGTAGTGGGATTAGCAGAGTATCAACGCCGAATTCCACTGCTGCATCAGAAAGTGAGAGCCCATCGACAAGCCACTCGAGTACACCACTGCCCCTTCTGCCTGTGCAAAACAAACCGACAAGTCGCTGCACCACTCCAGGATCTATGCTCAACAAGGATTGTGAAACAAGTGAGAAGGTGAGTCAGAAGTGCAAAGTGGGTTCTAAAGCTTACTGTAAATGCCAGGAATGCTTTCAGAAGGTTTGCTCATCAGACAGGAGGGGGGGGGGGGCATATGGGCATTACGCCATTATTGTGTGCAGTGTAGTACTGTACATAATTTTGCATTGTCTGGGCCATTTCAGTGTCCACGATCATCTTGCACCTGAACTTACTTTCTCATCATTCTCTCTTCAGATTTTTGATGTTGCCCAAATGGTTAAGGAAAATCCAAAAGGGCATATAATTGAACGGGAATACCAAGACAATGGAACACTAACTTCATCCACCCGCGAAATTTTGGTGCAAATAGTGGTGGCGAACCTGATCAAGAAATTCACCTAGTAAGTTCCTGTTCTTGCTCTTGGTCAGTGTTGCCTAGTTTTGGCACCCACTGTTTGTTTTTGAGGGACATTATTAACTTGAGCAGCTCGTACTCTTAAATCAGCTTGTTTGTCCTCACAACAACATCACATTTTCACCTGGGGCTGGTTGCACAAAATTCACGATAGCGCTAACACCCGCAAACTTGCTGTTAGCGCTAACTAACTTTATGTTAAATGACGTAAAAATCCATTGTCTTTTTGCGTCATTTTAAACATAAAGTTGGCACTAACATGAGATTTGTGCAACCCAGCCCTGGAGGCACTCCCGTGTACATAGTGTCATTTTTGAATTTCCTTTGCAGCTACCCAACTACAGATAAGAAAGTGCTGGCTGCAAAAGCTATCATAGAGGCATACCCTAATTTGAAGGACCGGAAAAGCCGACATGGCTATGTAAGTTAGTTGACAATGCACTAGACAGGACTTCCCCAAAGGATTCCTGTTCTGCAAATAATAGTTATACTATAACCATTGGTTTACAATTCCTAATCCATTAAGACCTTCACCTGCATTCTGTACATAACAGCATGTATCAAGAATGAAACTTGCACGATAAGCATGCATGCCCTTAAGGCGTGTTCACATTAGGCATGTAGCACTTTAAACGATCTGGGGAATTTGGTCTCAGATCAGTCTAGATGTGAACGTGGCTTAAGATGCACTGCAAAGCTGTGATATGAGAATACATGTAAATGAAACTTTTGGTCATCTGTCCATTTCAGGAACTGTTCTTCAGCGAATATCCACAAAGTGGATATATCCAGAACAGGCTAAAGAATATTCGCCGCAGATTGCCAGAGGAGGACCGGCTAAAAACCGGCAAGAAAAAGACAAAAGATGGCCAGAACCCTCCTCCTGCAAAGAAGAGGCTTTTGGATTATGATGCAGGAGAACCTCTTTCAAATAATGCACTCGAGGAATTAACACTACTGGCGAAGAGAACTCCTTTGAATAACAAGGACGTGATAGAGGATGCCATGTTGAAGACATTCTCTAGCCGGCAAAAGTGGTTAGAAGAAGAGTCGCCGTGCGCCGGGGAGTTCTTTGAAAAGTATCCTCGGTTCAAAGATTTGCCAGGATTGGTGAGTTGGTTTATTTAAATGCGACACCATGTACAAAGTGCATCATCCCCTTTGTCTACCTGTGTTATTTGTGACACCACACTCTACATTTCCCAACAGAGAAATCCCACTGACGTCATCAAATTATGTGACTGGATGTCAGAATGAAACAAACTGGCATCAGTAGGGTGCTACACGTGGATTGGATTGACATTCCTCCTGCATGTGTGACAAGACAGCAAACGAAATAACGTCATTGCATCATCGTGACATTTCTTCAGGAAACACCTGGTCAATTTGACGTCTTGATAACGTACGTGGGATTCCTCTATTGATCAGTGAACAAGTAAACGTAATTTTTGATGTGCCAATGTTTCATCGCTTTCTTTGCAGATTGATCAGGAGTTCAAGTGCATGTTTCCAAATCAAGGGGACAAATTGATTTCAACGTGGGAGACGAGGTTCCTTCCTGGCGTCCTAAAATTGGCCGAGTCATCGAGGAATTCACAGGTGGCGGAACTTTTGAGGGAGTTGCATTGTCCTCCGAAGGATATGGAACTGACAGGCGAAGACTTCGCACCTTCACTCGGTAGGAACAGCTTTTAAATTACAGTCGGATTCTGAAGTTATTTTGAGTTGGAACGTCTCGTGTAGATTTAATATCATTCAAGGTGCCAGTGTTCCAAGCCGAATCAGTGGTATTTTTATAAACTTTAAGTTCCCCTCTGTCAAACGTATCCTATTGTCATGATTTTTATTTTTGATGGTTGAAGTGACGTCACTAAGAAAACATGACCCTGTTTCCTTTCCAGATGAGAGGTCACTCTTTGGGTTCCTCATTTTGGCAAACCTGCTCCTGTGCAACGCCCGAAAGAAGTCGTCATCAATCGACATGATGAGCAGTCTTATGGAATTTAGACCAGTAAGAAGATTAATTTCAAAATATCCATTCACTGAATAATAATAATAATGGCGAGTTCTTATATAGCGCTTCATAGCGTATTACGCTCTCTAAGCGCTTCACACATTATTACCCCAGCCTATGATTCAGAAACCTTTCTGTAGAAACCAAAGGGCAGCCACAATATAGCGCACACGATGGACATTTCAGGCCAGTTGAGAGTTACAGAGTGGCACGGCCGGGGATCGAACTTGCGACCTTCCGATCACGAGTCCACAGCCCTAACCATTATGCCACCGCGCTCCCCAATCATACCATACCCGATCATACCATTGTCAGTCTCTTCAAACTCTGCTTTTGAACAATGTTTCAGCCATTTGGGTGTACATGTATTTTTTTCCTCTCATTTAAGGTCGGTACTAGTGTTGGGCATTATGTCAGCCGGAAAAACCACCAGAAACGACAGCCATATTTGCTCTGCATTGGAACGCGTACTAAACCGAGCCAATTCTTTGTAACTGTGGACGACAATGCCGTTCCGTGTGATGGGGTTGACGTAACATCTGCGATGGACCGAGTGTTCAAGCTACATTATGTGCTAAACCTTGAGTATCAGCCATCCCTGTACGCGTTTTATGTCTTCTTGGAGACGTGCATCTATGGAATGAAAGTATCAAGCAAAATTCCCCCAAGTGTGAGGGAAATCGAGAACAGCCTATCTGTGATGGAACAGAAAATGTCCTCGGACTAGAATTGGATTCATAATTGTGACCTGCTCTGGCAAAACCAGTCGCATGACACTCTTAGCTTGGCAGGTTGAGACCAAGTGTTTGTCACTTTCAGGATTGTCTGGCCATTATGAAATCTGAAATAATCTATTTCCTCCTTTCTCTCCTTGGACCTTATTTACGAAGCTCCCGTAACTTACGGGAGTGCGCAAACGTTGTCCTTTTGCGGACAACCTGTTGTTAACTATCAGCCTGAAAAAGGATTCGCATACCCTTATATTTACGTGATCTTTGTGAATAAGATCCCTAGTGTCATCTTAGTCCATTGAGCCTCAACTTCTCACCGACATGCGCCTGCTTTTGCAAGAGTGGGTCACAACTGTCATCATCTTCTGTGTGCCCACAATGTAGGCGGGCATAGTCCAGTATTTCATGTGTATGTGAAATAATTAACTACTTCCAATTTGATTGTCACACGCCTTTCCGTTTGACGGGCACGAAAATGTGCATGCACCTCGCAAACAATAAAAATTCTATTGTTTGCAACGCACATGCACATTTTAGCGCCCGTCAAATGGAAAGGCCTGTTGTCATAATTGTCATCATCTTCTGTATGCCTAGGTTTGTATTTTCAATTTAACTGCTGAACATTACATATCGCATTTTTATGCATATTTAAGCACATGCGCTTATAAGTGAAAATCGCATGTTCTGTGTGCCTACAGGGTGTCTACAAGTCTTGAAACGTCTTAAATTTGGGACTTCCATTTTCAAGGCCTTAAAAAGTTTTTGTAAGAAGGTCTTAATTTTGACTTGAAGACAATTTTGGAAAAACTGTAATTGGTGTTTTGTCCGCCGATGCTTGTGTAGGCCTAGGTTTTACTTGGGCCAGCTTCCATTCAAGTGAATACCTGTATCAAATTAACAGACAATGGGAAAAGATGAAAATAAGTCTTCCCCTTCACTGCCTGGCGACCCCCAGGGATCTGTTTTGGTGCTTCATTTAGGAGAAAATAGGTCTTAAATTTTGCTGATACTTGATTTTAACAAGTCTTCAATTTGGTGCTTCACGGGCTGCACAACCATACATCAATTGACTTGTCTTCTTTGTGCTACAGGCATCATCGCTGTCATTTTCCCTAAAAACTTGACAGAAAAAAAGTTCTTTCTCCAGTCATTGTTTGTGTTTAAGGCCGAAATGGCGGCCATTTTGAAACGACCAAATGCATCGCGCACGTGTAAACTGTGTAAAGTGGCTTTTGAGAAAGGGATCCGTTATGCCAGCCTTGCGCGAAAAAGGAAGATAGCAGAAAGATACTGGCAAGAAAGACAGGTCAGTTGATGTATGGTATGTCAAATTTGACCCAGCCGTTGAGGAGGTGGAATGAAGAGTACAAATATGTATTTTCAATTTAACTGCTGAACATTACATTATCGTGTAAATGAATTGCTCATCTATTTGACATCTGTACAGTCATTGTGAGATATTTTTTTGTTTTCTATATGTATTCATCTTCTGTGCAACTACAGTGTATCATGTGAAATAACCGATTTCCTATTTGACTCCTGCATTTTGATTTTCATGTTGTGTGTGTCTACAATGTAGGCGGGCATAGTCCAGTGTTTCATATGTATGTGAAATAATCAATTATCCGTTTGGATTTTTCGATTTGACTCCCGCCTTTCGATTGTAATCATGGTAATAATTGTCATCTTCTGTGTGCCTAGGTCTTTTTTTTCAATTTAACTGCTGAACATTACATATCATGTAAATGAACTGCAGATATATCTGTTAAATCATTGTCTTCTTTGTACTCTCTATGTATTCATCTTCCTTATAACTACAGAGTAACCAGCTGTAGGCCTAGTCCAGTATTTCATCTGTGAAATAACTGATTTCTGATGTGATTCCTGCATTTTGATTTTCATGTTCTGTGTGTCTACAATGTAGTCAGGTGTAGAGCAGTCCAGTATTTCATATGTGAAATAATTGATTAGCTATGTGGATATTCCAATTTGACTGCTATATTTTGATTACTGATATCATAATCAGTCTAGAAGCAGAACAGCCTAGATTGAAATTTTCAATTTAACTGCTGGACATTACATATCGCAGAAGTGAATTCCATCTATTTGACATCTGTAAAGTCATTGTGAGATATTTTTGTATTCACATATGTGCAATAATCTTTTATCCATGTGGATTTTCATGTAATTTTTGTTCACCAATTTTCACATCCTGTGTATACCACCACACTGCACACCAAGAAAATAAATAATTGAATCTCAGAAATCCCATCTTATTCTAATTATTGTTCCACCATTTTGTGGCTGGATCAGTGATTGTTGGATCTTTTATGCAGCACCTATGAGGGGTTGATGTTCTTCAACCTACGCCTCCCAGGTGCAGCTGCGACGCTTGCTAGGGGTTGATTTAACACCTCGAAAGTGTAGGAAGCATCCCCAGACAATGATGAATGTGACCCTTAGAAGTGCTGGATTCAACACCTGGTAGGTGTTGTAGTAACTACTATAAGTGTTGGACCCTACACTTGCAAGTGTTGGACCCTACACTTGCAAGTGTCGGATTTATGACACTTGAGCAGGTGTAGGAAAGTGTTACACTTCGTGGGGTGTTGAAGTAACACCCGGGGTGTTGTCCCTCCTCGAACACCTACCAAGTGTTAAATTTGACACTTGAAGTGTTACTTTTAACACTTGTGTTTTTAGAGTGTGGTTGAACAAGCATATGCTGAGCATGCGGATGAAAGGGATCATATGCTAGAAGAGCTAAATGACATTGATAGAGAAGAGGCTCGTGAGAGGGTTCATAAACTGCTCCTCCCAAAGTACAGAAAATCTCTGCGAAGGATCTTTAAGAATGAAGTGATAAGGCTGCACATTTTTCGGAAACTTCCTGTATACAAGGTCATCATGGAAAAAGTACGAGATCTCGAGCTGGATGGCTTTGATCGAGATGAGGCAATCAGTGCTGCACTTTCCTACCGTAAATACATGGTGAACAAGATGATACCATCGGAAGTTGAATCTGAGGAGGACTGATCACAGGCCATA
>NMRB01000311.1:84960-99371 GCA_002633025.1 Notospermus geniculatus | reverse complement strand
CAAGGTAGCAACACAATGGTTTTCTAGATCCTTAACCTGAATAACTATGAATTTACACGCGTGTTGGCCTAATCGCGCTTCGTAAATACGGCCCGTAGTCTTTCTCCAACCAATCAGCCATTTGTGGAGAATGATAAAAGGGCCCATCACCAAGCCACTGTGTAGCGTTTATTGGACATGTTGGAAGAAAGCAATCCACCAGAAATGGATCCAGATTTCTTTGGCTGGACAAACATGACAAAGGACCCAAAGCTAAAAACGCTCAAGTCAACATATCGCCAGGAGAATACAGAAATCGTTCCTGGGTATATCATGCGTCTAATATATGGGTGCAAGAGTGCCACACCATGCAGAATTCGCGCTTGCAGCTGCACTAAAAGTATGTTTCAATCATCTGGGCCCCGATGGGCGTATGTCAGTGAAACCCCTAGTAACCGGACAACAACGAATTTAGGGTTTACTCTAAACGGTCCAAGGCACATTGTTTTCTAACCAGCTAAACCTTGGTTCAAAATAGAACATGCAACTAAAGCAAGGTTCATTGGCACACGGATCCGATCCGTTTCCAGTCCGTTTGCCCCTAGTATTCCGGATACGACAACGCTGAAGTCCATTTGACAGATTTTTTACGGACATGAACCGGACCAATTCCGTGTGGCAATGAACCTTGCTTTAGCCTTGATTCGAAACTACACAGGCATAGGCACTATTACTCAATGGGGAGCGCCATTTGGTCACATGATGACTTTTAGAGCAGAGGTGACTCCTACCTCATTGTTCGAGAGATGCGGTTCACCAAACACAGCAAATCACACCTTGAATCGTTATGAATAATAGGTGGCATCTGTGTACTTTTAAGTCCAAACCCACGCGTATATTCTCACATGATCTGCTTCACCGTGGAACCCCATTTTAAAATAACCAACAAACCACAATATTTCCAGGGAAATGTAATTTTCAGTCAAAATTGTGGTGCATGGGATTGGCTGGAAGTGTCCGGCCATTTCAATAGCCAGACTTCACCAACAATAGCAAGGTCTGCCTGACAACCAAAGGGTCCTCCCATCGGGGTCCAGATGATTTAAACGTACTTTTAGTAATAAACTGAACTGCACGATATTTTGAGCTTGCTATGTAATGTTACAGGCTGCTGACATAAAAGAGCAAATTTGTTTCGATGAATTAACTGTGTTCAAAGAACTGATTGAGTTCAAAGAACTATTATGGCCCTGTCACACCTTGACGATTTAGCCAGCGTATGCCAACGTATGAAAAATTTGACTAATACGCTGGCGTACGTCGAATAAGTTATGGGTAAGTTTTGTATAAGTTAAGAGCACGCTGAAGCACGCCGGCATACGTCGTAGTACGTCGAGGTCATCGAAAAATTTTGTGCATGCACAAAATTTTTCGACGTATGCCAGCGTATGGTTCATACGTACCGCATACGCGGGCCATACGTCATGCGATCGTTGACACCCGTTCACACACGTTATTTGTAGGTTACTCATAAGTCTAAATACGTCAAGATAATTTCTAGCGTACCCAAAACGTTTTTCCAACCTATTAGTAACGTGCCTTGAACCTATGTGTAACTTATAGGGAACTTACCTCCAACGCATGTAGACGTATTTGACGTGTTCCGGACGACCACATAACTTACTGAACGTGTTGGTAACTTAGAGCTACAGTATAATGGCGTATTGGCAGCGTTTAGGGCAATTGGTACCTAATGAAATGGTCCATGGATCATGTGCTCACCTGGGCGAATGTACCAGAAGAATAGTTCCAGGGCAAGCCTCGAGTTCCAGGGTACCCCCTTATATGATTACGGTCAAAATCACAAGGTCAGAACATTCTTGCTTGAATAATTTATATATGACATAGCACCTGCCAAAGTCCACATAGAGGGCACCTACACACACTGCATAAAAGTATTGCAACATAGTTTTTTTTCTCAATTTCTCGGTAGTCAGTCATCAATGTTTGATTCCCAAATGTAGATGCGATACTTTTAGGTGTTACAAGCCTGTTGCTTCGAAAAGTTTTAAGGAAAAGTGGGTCTCTGAAGGGAATATCAGAATATCACCCATTTGATATATCGAAAATTTTGAAGTGCAAGACTACCAGATTTTTACAAAATGAAGACAACAGAACAAATATTTTGTTGAAAATTCGCATCATTTCCGAGTTATTTGATTGACCAATTTTGTCAAAAATCATTATTTTTAGAAATGTTAAGTTTTCTTGACAGGGTGGCCTTTTACTGGATGAAACTGGCATGGCTGAGAAACATGCGATGGCAGGTTTTCATAAGCAGTGTAATCTCATGCAAAATCTCATTTTTTTTTAGTTTTTGATAGTTTTCGATAATCGTCGTTCACAGTTGATAGTTTTCAATTTTTTTCTTGTGACTCCTTGCTCATCATCAGCTAGGCTTCATTGCCGTGAAAACGAAGAGTGATCCAGTATCACATGAAGATTTTGTCAGTTCACGGTTTTATATATTTCCTTTTCATAACTTGATATTTCTATTAGCGATGATATTTTTTTTCAGTACATATGGCCAACAGTATGTTTCGCCATAGGTAGCCCCCCCCCCCATATATAATATTTGAAAATAGATGTGAAAGTATTAAAGGCATAAGAGGAATCCATAAAAAACCGATGTTGCAATACTCTTGTGCAGTGTGTGATCATACATGATCACACAAAGTTTTTTTAAAGGCTTCGACACGTGATCGTTGGCAATACGCTGCCGTGCGCTATGCACAAGTTAGACTCGCGTTTGGCATACGTGGTGAACGCCGGTAACACGCTACGCATTCGTTGGTATAAGTTATCTATAAGTTGTCGAAACGTTCTATATAAGTTACTAATACGTTATGTATACGTCGAACTCGTTATGAATACGCTATGTATACGCCCAAAATTGAAAAAAAACGTCGATAGTTCAACGTATGCCATCAAAATGATCACGTCGGCCATACGCTGGCTAAATCGTCAAGGTGTGACAGGGCCATTACACTATGTCACAACCTGTCAAGTGAATAATGACTAATCAACCTTCTATTTGGTTTCAATGGATTCCTTGACCCCCAAACCTATGTCTAGACACCAAAATTGTCAGACGATGTCCAATATGAAAGAAGTTATGACCAGTTTCATGTAATAGCGGCCATCTTGGACGCCATCTTTGATTGTCAGAGGCGTATTTAATCTATTACTGACATGGCAAATGCTCGTAATGGATGCCTCGAACCCCAAAACCTTTGTCGAGACACCAAAATAATCATTGTATGGTGAATATCAAAGAAGTTACGAATGATTTCATGTAACGGCAGCCATCTTGGACGCCATATTGGATTTACAGTTATATAACTTATTACCAACATTGGAAATGGTCTTAGTGGATTCCTTGACCCCACAAACTTATGTCTAGACACCAAAATTTTCAGCGTATGGTAAATATGAAGGAAGTTATGACTGATTTCATATAACGGCGGCCATCTTGGATTTACAGTTACATAATATACTACCGACATTGGAAATGGTCTTAAATGATTCCTTGACCCCAAAAACCTCAGGAAAGCCACCAAATTTATTACCATAGCTTTAGTAGTTGCTGAGTTATTTGTATTCGAATTTTTTACATTCGATTTATGTAAATTTTTTGAAACACCCATTTTCGTTTCCTGTCAGTCATTCACATTTGGGTATGATTGCATAAGGTGGGGTTAAAATGATGTTGAGATGCCTAATTAACAATTTCCAGTTGAGAAAGTTGATATTCAGGTGATAATTTGCACTTGGTGGACTGTTACAGGAGTCATGTCTGGATTTTGGGCAGGTCCGAAAATTTGTGACCTTTTGACCTCTGGTGACCTAATTAATGTGCAAAACCTAAATATTGGCATCTGAAATGAAAGAGCTCGTAAATACAAATATTTTGAGGGGTCAATCATCATTCTACCCCTACAGGCTTAGCCTGGCTACCAAGATATCCCCATTTGCATTTCCCCTACCCCCAAATCGGAGCCTCAGTTTTGCCGCCAACTCCCAACAAATGATCATGATTTTCTCAGTTATTGCCAGGTTCCCAAAAGTCTAACCAAAATTTTTCTGACACCCTAGGTGGTGGATTTCAATAATACAAAGAGTAACTTAGGGGACAAAAATTTTTCTACGAAAACCCTCTCAGCTACTGCATTGCACCCTGCTACCTGCGATTGAATACAACCGCAAGGAACTGGATACCGGTGGCCGACCTGAAATTGATTACATCTTCGCCATTGGTGGAAACAAAAATATTTTTGGTGGAAATGACATCTAGTAAGCTAGTCCACTACGGAGATCGAGGGCCCAGTTGCAAGTAAGTCGCAAAGCAAGACCAGGTTGAAAATCAATGGTGGATTCCTGGCTTAAAGCGGATTGCTCGCGTCTGTCCAAAGTGAACCAAAAATAATAAAACGTCCCGTTTTATTCGTAACAACAACTGGTAAATGCATTGCGGCGGCCGCTCCGGAAACGGTGCTGTGGAATCTTTGACTCGGCACGAATAGTCCGCTTTAAGGCCTGCTTTCCATTTGCCCGTTTCCGTGCGCGAAAACGCTCGAAAGCATTGTATTTTTCCGCGCCGCGGCCAACGAAGCGGAAACAAACAATCATTTCGAGCGTTTTCGCGCACGGAAATGCGCCAATGGAAGCAGGCCTAAGGCCTGCTTTCCATTGAAGCGTTTCCATGCGCGAAAACGCTTGAAAGCATTGTATTTTTCCGCGCGGTGACCAACGACGCGGAAATAAACAATGCTTTCGAGCGTTTTCGCACACGGAAACGCTCTAATGGAAAGCAGGCCTTAGGGAAGGAAGCTATCTCCAGAAGAGAGGGACGTATTACCTGCCGAAATGTCGACTTATATAGCTCGTGAGATCTCTAAGTCGCCACCAAAATATTGGTCCCGAAAGAGGCGACTTACGCGAGGTTTACTGTATCATGCACTGGTGGCATTCTATGAAAGTGTAATCAGGGTGACTGTAGCATTCTGTGCTGTAATTTCTGCAATGGCAGGAAGGCGTTGATGTCCTCGCATGAGAAAGTGGTGAGGATGAGATGCTTGTTGACAGTATAACTGCAGCAGTCATCATCATTTTGTGTGAGCATGGTCAGTTCATCGTCAGTTCATCGTCATCGTCAGTTGTATCCACAGCAATGATTTCTGTTTCTGTTCTCATTGGTGGTTCATCAACGCGCTGAAAGGGAAAATGGAAGAAGGTGAATCAACTTGGTACCTCGTAAGAATATATTGGGTATTAGTATCAGAGCTGAAGGCGTTTTTCTCCTGATGATTGTACAGTGTTGCATATAACGTTGTTAGTTGTATTGATGGTTGTTCAATGTAATAGATGATGGTTTATGCTTCGTACAACAATGCCTTGTGAGAAATACTAATAGGTGGAAGAGATAATGGTACTAGAATACAGAAGGAGCTTGCTGCAAGTTGGGAGAAAGGACTGGAAGCATTTTGATACGGTATCAGGTGTTGTAGAATTTGCTATGTACTGTGAGGGTGGTGTTATCAGTCGTATTCAAGCTAGTTACATTCTGGAAGCTGTTGACATACACATCAGTGATTTGGACGTAATCACCAGTCTTCAGATCATTAGTTGCACAGTCACGCCATAGAGAACATTTTATCTCTCCACTGTTTTCTTTGAGTCTAATATCCTGTATTGGTACCTTTTGTGGAGATTTTGTGAGTTGGACTTCTCTGACAGCGTCGATCTGAAAGTTAAGAATGAAGAATACGCTACTGTAGATATTGGTGGGGCCTGTAAGCGGTTGAAGCAGTCGTCAGAACACCAGATGACAGATGTTTGCAGATACTATTGGCGATGGAGACTGTGCAATATAGATATATAGCCGTGCCAGTATGTAAAGGTAAACAGCCGAAATTAGTTGGGTTGTTGAGACTGACAAAATGAATAGTAATGATTTTTAGGTAAATTTTTAGGAAAATAGTACATTTTGGTGTAATACACCAAATTGTACTATTTTCCTAAAAATTTACCTATGCCAGGATGGCATGTTTGTTTGAAGGGTTACCATGCTGTTGTTACATACCGGAGTGATGTTTGCCAAAATACTGAGTTTTGACCTGACTGGTGACTTGGTAGCAGTAGCAATCGGTACAACTGCTGCTGGTAGAGGAAACAGGAGTTCATTTGCTTGCTGAATCAATGGCTCTGGTATGTCTAAGTGGGCGGTGCGAAAGATCTTTGTGTTTGGATTAGTCGTGATGTGGATGGTCTTCGAGATATAATTAGTCATAATATACGAGTGGTTGCGTCTCAATTTCGTCATCATTGCTTCGTCATATATGTACAATTTGATGCAGGCATCCTTATCAGCAATGGCTGCAGGCCACATATCAGTCGATTTCCCTTGCATGTTTTGGTAGTTTTTTTTGTCCAACAGTGACTACTGTGAACTTGACCGGGGCCTTTATGTTGCTCTTGTTTTCTTTGATCAATTTCTTGATGTCCATGGTGTCTGGAAGTACATGAAAGTAGGCTACATGACGAAAGTTTGCGGACTTTACAATGTTTAAAGCACCACGGTATTGCCACTTTCTGTCGCCAGCCGGCGCCACCGTACCCGTTGTCCAATACTGTAGTTAAGCCTTCCGCCCCATTGTTGGAGAATGTATGATTACACTACAATGCACGTAGTTGCATGCGTAGTTTACCAAGTCGTCAATAGAGGTCTCCCTTAACGCGGGTAGGTGTAACGCAGGATTGGGAAGCAATACTGTGGTCCTTTAAGAGATTGAATTATGTTTTGGATGCTAGTCTGAAAAGAGAAATGAAATTGAGGTTAATGACAATCTTCATTGGATATCTGGATATCTTCAGAAGATATTAATTTGAATAATAAGTTGGCAGAATAATTGTCTACAAGTGTAAGACACAGTAGACTGGATCATACTGTAGTAGGCGCACAGTACACCAGAGTTTATTTGAGGTGCCATTGCTGAGGATCTGATATACAGATGATGAAGTAGAGTACCATCTGCTGTGGTTGGTTCAGTTATTACTTGCTTGAACCCTTTTGATAGGAGCATCAATTGAATTGGATTGGTGTTCTTCAGCAAGTTTTCATTGAAATCACCAGTGATGACAACATGATCAACTGCCATGGATTCAACTGCCTGAATAGCTTCTTGCAAGACTGTACAGAATGATGGTGTTTGATAGGTGGGTGGTCTATATACAACAATCACAAGCACAGCTGTGAGGTTGAATGCAAGTTGAACAGCACAGTATTCCAGATTTCTGATGCCAAGGCCAACATGCTGTGGCTGACGACTCTGTTGAACATAGATGGCTACGCCGCCTCGCTGCTTTTGATAAAATGGGGAATCTGGCATGTATGAAGTGCACCTGTTGTTGTTGAAAAGCACGAATCCTGGTAAATGAACTTGATTGGTTTGGTCATTGGGAAGCCATGATTCAGAGATACAGAGCACATCTGCATGTGGAATGTCATGATTGTGTTTCAGGTCATTGAAATGGGGGAGAAGTCAAGTCGAAGTGGATGTTTGGAATCATCCTCCAATTTATCCATTTTAGTTAGGCCTTCTTTAATTGCAAGGAAGCAGTACAAAGCCGAGGAGCTGTAGTCAAGGAGGTGAAGACCAGTAATTGATGTCACTCTGCTGAGTGCAACGTATGCTTGGCCAGCAGTGAATACCGTTTTGAGGGAAACTACTATTTGATTCATAGTTTTGCCCTGTGTTTTGTGTATGCTGCATGCCCATGCTAATGACAGTGGATACTGAGTTCTGGTGATATTGGTATGTTCAACTTTTGCCTGAATTGGTTCAATGGCAACAGACCCAGCTGGAATGGAATTTTTATATTTGGAAGTATTCATTGCTTTCTTTCCGACCTTCTCGTCATCGAACTTAATGGCTACTGCTGGTGGGAGTATGTTGGGACTGGAGGATGGTAAAATTGAGGTAACTTGTCCTAGAGCACCATTTACAAGACCATCAGAGACATCAATGTTTCTAAGTAGCATGACTCTTGCACTTATAGCAATGTCTATTGATTTTGGGAGGTCATTTGCTTTTGACTGAGTAGTGACAGTAGTCTTTTGATTTCCAGTTAGTTTATTTTGTTTCGAGTCCTTTGCATGCAGTGTAACAACAGTAACATCTGGCAGTTGGTACAGTTTTGAGAGATTGTAGGCACTGACTTCCCGTTTGGTAGAGTACACATGAAGTGCCTCGGATGGATAATCAGGATCTGAATTTGTGCATTCAATGACACGAGACTGAAGAAGGGCTTCATCTGTTTCATCAAGTGGGCTCGACTTTTCTCTGGTTCTTATGCGGTTGAGCATTTGTGCGAAGTGGGCCTCATCCCTTTGTCTCATTATTTCAGTCAGTTCAATCATCTTGAACTGAGATGTCCAGATGTTGCGTATATCGTCTTTGTTCATGGTTACAAGACGTTCTGCTTTCACAGGTGGAAGTTGAAAAAAATCACCAAATGCAAGGATGGTAGTGCCTCCAAACAATTCTCTGTAGTTACCTTTGATTTGTTTCAATCTGTGGTCCACATAATTAAGCATCTTCCAGTCCACCATTGAAATTTCATCAATGATTATTACCTGAATGTCATGGAGAGCTGCTCGAATGGTGTTCAGTGTATCTTCTCCAAGTGGTATCATAGGTATGCGACGATTATTTGGAATGGACAGTGCACTGTTGAGAGTTTGTCCATTGATGTTGTAGGCAGCAGGACCAGTTGATGCTGTCAGAAGTACAGTACAGTTTCCAGGGTTGGTTGCAACTGACTGCAGTAGTTTCCTTGCTTCATATGTGACTGCCCTAATTAAGTGACTTTTTCCTACTCCAGCTGACCCGGAGACAAACACTCTGAGAGGTTGTGCATTTGGATCTTGTTTCTTCAGGAGACACCACTTTCTTACTGAGTTGAAGACAACAGTTTGTTTTTCATTGAGTGATTGAAGTGTATCTTTTATCTGCTGGGCTGTGTCATGTTCTGTGACAGTCTCTATTGCAATGGTGCCAAGGTTACCTGCATCATTGTTACTAGTCAGCTCTTGTATATGATTTTCACTCTCTGGAATTTCATCGTGTGTCATCATTTCTTCTTTTTCAACATTGCTTTCCAAACGATCAGTCTCAGTGGATGGAGCAATTTGTGCCCAAGCATCTTCCAACACAGGATTTTCCTGAAGCTGATCCATTGCTATTTCTACTGATGCAGCAGCCACCTCAAATTCCTGTCTGTTTCTTTCCACAATGGTGAATACTCTTTCAAGCTCAACAGACCCAGGTAGTTTGACCGCAGCTTTTTCATAGAACTCTTCATATGTTTCATATGGCTGTGGGCCAAGCTGGACATCTGTACGGAATGGTAAATATAAAGCCAGGAGGTTGTGGATGTATTTCTCTGGGAATTTGAGACGTGGACAACGTGCAGATTTTACAATGGCAGGATTACCTCGAGACCTCTTTTGAACGTATCCTTTCCCATGTTGTAATTTAATGATCGGTGAGGAGTTATTGAGGCTGTCATCGTTGTTTTCAGGAAATTGGTCATCAGCATTCTGCTGAGCTTTCTGAGATTGCTTGGCATTAAGGGATGCCAGAATTCTGTAGTGAGACACAAAATAAGCAAGACACATCGTGGAAAACGGATGTTCTTCTGGTCTTGCCTTGTAACGGTCAACAATGGAAGTCATCCAGACATCATCTGAATCATCATCTTTGCTCTTTGATTGGATTGTTTTCAGAGGTAGACTCATTCTAGTTGGGTTTGGGTCAGTTGGTAGAAAGATTACTTGTCGTGAGGAGTCCTTCAATTTCATTCCAGTGACTCTGTACACAGCTTCTTGGGCACTGACTTCTCGATTTTGAAGATACACATTGCCAATGTGTCGCATTTCTTGGACAAGATTACTGTCTCCTGATTTTGCATCCTCTTGAGCTTGCTTCAGAAGAGCACTCATCTCGTGTTCAGCTTTACTGATGTAACTAAGAATGTACATAATGCAAGCCCATGCATCAGTTACATATTGTATATCCATGTTGGCATTCCATGCTTTCAGCAAGATGGGGTTGTAATTGTTAACCCAAGTATCCTTTGGCTGTCTTTTGAGTTGTATTGATATTTTCTTTGTCAACACAGCCATGCTTTCTTCATATTCTTCAATGCTCAATTCAGCTTTTGCAAGTAGTTCTTCTGTAGAGGGAACATCTGAGGAATCGTTCACAATATTTTCAAGGAGATCGCGTACCTTTTGCAAATTCGCCTTTGCTTGTTTTTCAGTCATACTTGCACTTGAATTGGGACAGTTCTCTGGAGCATTCAATGAGTCATCATCCATATCAGGACTACATGGTCTCTCTGCAGAACTGGAGTTCTCCGTCTCATCAGTTACAATGTCTGCATCAGGTTGTTCTTTCTTAGGTCGGAAAATAGCAGTATGTTGCATGGGTGGCCTTGGAAACAAGAATCGACAGAGCCCACATCGCTTTGATCCACCACCTTTGAAGCATGATTTCGAGTGGTTCCTACTGTGGGTTTGGACTTGTTTGATGATCTGGTGTAGGACAGGATCCACATCTTCATCAGGCAATGCAGTTGAAATGAACTGATCAATAAAGTCACAGACTGCTTGATCAGTGTCTTCATCTAACTTCGGTGCATTTTCAATCCACAAGAGACAGTGAATGTGGGGAGATCCTCGGCACTGAAATTCAGTTCTCCAGAAGAAGTCTACTACTTTACCAAGTGGGCAGGCATCACTCAAGAGCAAATCATGGAACAGAACATGAACACGATGGTCAAACATCCTGGCAGCCGTGACTGGATTTTCTTGAAGCAGTTTGCTCTTTTCTTGGAATGAGAGATCTTCAATGTTTCTTTGAGGGTTTGAAGAATTGGACAAAAGAGCATGCAGCACCTCAGGCCATCTGAGGTCAGCAGCAGAGAATGTGACAAACCAAGTAGGTATACCTATTTGTTTGATCATGGCAAACAGGTCTTTCAGTGTTCGTTCCCAATAAGGGGGCGTTCCACGTATTGGTTGTAGGAATCGAAACCCTTTGTCAGATTTCAGAAGATCATGTACAGCATCTTTGTTGGTCAACATTTTGGCGGTTATCTTCTCACCAGACTTAGTGAAAGCAGATCCTTTTCTCATTGCAATGGAAATGTTGGAGAGGATTTGGCTGAGTTCACTCATATACTGAGCCAAAAAAATGTACGAGTTATCAGATGCAAACCTGGAATCTACACTGAAAAGTCTTGCATTGAAGTATGGATTTAATCCAAGTTCTACTGGCCTTTCTGTGCTATAGTGATATCTCCCATGTGGGAATTGCTGTGGGAAAGACAGTGCCTCAATATCTTTGACATTCAATATTGACACTGGCCGATTGCCCTCTGCAGGTGCTACACAGTAAATGGTTTGCTGATCCAAGACTTCCTGAGCAATGTCAACTGGTTGTAAACATGTGTCTAGAGGCATCATGTAGTTGTTTTGTGTTGGATCAGCTTGTTCAGGGCAATTGTCAATCATTTCCTCACAGACAGAATCATGTTCCATAGCAGGACCTATTGTTTCTGAAGAATCTGTCACTTTAGTTCCAATTTTTTCCAAATCAATTACCTCTGTTTCAGAGGTAATTGATGGAGGTCTTGAGTTGTTGCATGACAACTGTATTCAGGCAAGTGTGAATGAATTTCAGCATCACCACTATGGCCAGTTATATCCAAGTGATGTTGAAGTTCACTCTTTTCATCTGACTCGTTGATGTCAGAGACAATGCCCTCATTTGATGGATAATTCTCACTTGCCCATGTGTTACTGATATGCACATGTTGATACAAATTGTTGTTTGCCACAAGGTACTTCAGAGCAGTCTGAAGTTTATTTGGATGTACCAACTGGTATGAAACATACCCCCTGTACTCCAATTTCCTTTTCAGTTTTACTTGAATGAGGGCCGACTCATTGATTTGTCTTGGAAGGGTTTCAATAGTACTACCGACATTTGAAGGGACACAAATGACTGGGCCGGTTACTCCCTTCTGACCACCTCTTGGGAGAGGAAACATCTTTGCAAATGGAATATGTAAAGCTAGAAGTTGTCTTTCCAAGAAATTGAGATCCTGCAATTCTTCAGGAATGTCATCAAGTAGCAGTCCATTTACCACTGCTAATGATGGAACCTTACCATTCTTCAATGAGTTATGACAAGCATGGCATATCCACTCCTTCATACATTTCTTACATAAACTGTTCAAGGGTTCTGATGAAGCAGATTCAGTGAGTGGATGACACTGACATGATTCATGTATGAATTTGCCAGTCAAACACATATTGGCATTTGCCTCATTTGCAGGTGTGGCACAATAGGCAGTCCTATTGCATGGAACAACTTGATTCAAGAACAGTATCCGATGGCAGACAGTGCAAACAAACTCTGGTCCACTTTTGACTGCCCTCTGAAAATTTTCAATTGCCTTATCAATTGACAGTATTTTCAAACTGCCATCATGTTTCCTTTTTCTACACTTAGAATGTGGTTTCTGGTAGGAATCATAATTTTCATTGTCTATTGTATTCACTGCCTGTTTGTTGTTGGAAGTGCGATTAGAATGGTATCTTGTTTTATTTTTCTGCTTCAGCTTTTCCTTGTAACTGGAGTTGCACTGGTACCTTCTCTTGCTGACCTGTTTCTTCTTTTCCTTGTAACTGGAGTTACAGTGGTACCGTCTCTTGGTAACCTGTTTCTTCTTGTCCTTGTAACTGGAATCACACTGGTACCTTCTCTTGCTAACCTGATTCTTCTTTTCCTTGTAACTTGAGTCACACTGGTACCTTCTCTTGCTAACTTGCTTCTTGTTTTCCTTGTAACCAATATCGGAGTGGTATCTTGTCTTTCCTCTCCATTTTTTATTTTCCCTGTGATTGGTATCAGAGTGATATTTTGTCTTCTGTGCTTGCTTTTTCTTGTCCCTGAAAGTGGCATCGCAGTGGTATTTTGTTTGTGGTTTACCTGTCATTGTGCAAGTGAAAGAGGGTGAATGCACTGAAGTCGGATATGTCGGCATCTGTTTTGATAACAGAGTTGCAGTCTGTTTGGTTTGTTGATCTTCGAAGTAAGTATGCAAGAGATCATTTGTTTGGTGCTTTTTCTGGCAACGCATGTTTGGTGCATCGATGCTCACAGGAACAACATTGAATTCTGCAGACAGATGTCCCATGTATAAGGAATGAATATGGCATACGACATCATGGATGTTACTAAATGCCAAAATTACAGCTGTGCCATTTTCAGTTATCTGACCTTCTGCACTTCGACTATGTGAGTCAAACAACATGTATCTTTCAGAGTGCTTAAAAACAGCAACTGTGAAACCACAGGCTATTAGCAGACATCCAGCATAAGAATCAGAGTTCAGTGATTTTGAAAGTGCTGACAGTAGACAATGGGATATCATATCATCACCAGTATCGTCAATCTGGTTCAGTATACCATATAAGACAGGTCCAAATGCAGCTTTCACTGACACACCCAGTGGGCGAATTGAAACAGCCAAAGGAAGTTCAGTATATTCTAGGTAATCATGCTGATGTGGAATTGTACAATACATGGCATCTCCAAGGAAAAGTATACTGTCAATATCATTTCCAGATAGAGGTGTGGTAGCCTTTGCATTGGCATAAAGTACTGCAATATATGCCATGGCTGTGCACTGTTTACCAGCTGAATCATCTGAAAAGAACTGAGAACCTTGGTGCAAAGATCCCTGCAGATGGAAGCATGGAGTACTTCTCAGTGTGCTGGGGGATAATGCAGAAAATGAATCATCAGAATTTCTGGAAAGCAAATTACTAAAGATAACTTTGCCATTCTTTGAAATATGATTCTCAAATGAAGAACTTTTTGCATTTGCATAGGCCATCTGCTTCTTTTTACGGAGAGTTTTGCTACTTCGCTTTTTCACACGCATGTCTGTGGTGTGCTGGAGGCAAGATTGTAATTGGTATGGTAGATACTAAGTGAGAGAAGAAAAATGGTCTGGTGAATATGGCAAGATCGATGATGTGGTGAATATGGTGATTAATGGTCTAGTGAATATGGTGAGATGAATGGTCTGTAGAATATGGTAAAATCAGTTGATATGAGTCAAGGTTGATATGAGTCAAGGTTGATATGAGTTGAGGCGGATATGAGTTGAGGTTGATACAATAAAAAAACCACCCGAGTGTGATTTCCAAGTGTGCAGAACACATGAGTGATGGCCTTTGGCCGGGAAAATCCCGAGACCGCAGGTCGAGGGATTTTCCCGGCCAAAGGCCATCA
>NMRB01000311.1:40032-61214 GCA_002633025.1 Notospermus geniculatus | reverse complement strand
TTCTTTGTTCTTAGTTTCAAGTAAAATTCGCTACCAGAGATTAATTCACATAAACTTTGGATACTCACATGCCCGTCAGATCAGGTCACGCAGGTAGGCAAGCGGGAAATTTCACGACATCACATGTCAACAACGGCAAATAATACCGAAAAACAAAATTTCCAATAAAAAATTTAACATTTAAACTTTTATTTACAGGCAGAACACAAACATGAACTGATGCAGAGGCAATGATTTTTTTAACTATTCACAATAATTCTGGTTTGTAGATTTGTCAGCCTAAGCTGTGACGTCGGCCAGTAGCGAGCGTTCTATCCTTCATTCGAGTCACGCGTAACTCACCGCGTAACTTAATGCGTAACTGACCGCGTAACTCCCGCAACTCACCGCGTAATTTACGCACATAAAACCCCTGAGTTACCCGTAACTTACGCGTAACATAGATCGTGAGTTGCGCGTAATTTACGCGTAACTTACGCGAATTTAGGATGTCAATTGTGACTTGTACTGTTAGCACCTCCTGAATTATATTGTTATCTATTGTATCTTGGAATCCAATGGGACATGCACTTCATGGGCTTACATGCACTTCTGGGAATGTAGGCCTAAAGGCCTAGGTTCAAGTTCTAAAATGATTCTTGTCAGACTTCAAAGTCTCAGAAGACTGAGGTCGCCAGGACTTAGTGACCAAACCCTGAACTTGTGGAGTCATTTTCCTGGTGCACCAAATGAGGTCGCCAGGTACAAAAACGGTTCACGTATTTCTTTTAAAAGAAAGCGAGTTGGTTGTGCGATTTGTTTTAGTATAATCTTTAGACTCAAAGAAGTTATCAAAAAAATGGCAGTCTAGGCCTATCAGTGGTAGGAGATGACTATAAAAATGTTGACGTCGATTGACCTCAATGCACGTAATCCGTTTTAGGACTGGCACCTCCTCATTGAAAATGTGATTGGATTGAATTTTAAAAAATTCAATTCAATCACACCACACAGTGGTTATGGACTATCCTAAGTATTCATGCCTGTGAGGTGCTAGGATTTTGCGTGGAGTGACCAGAAAAAGGAGAAAAGAGAGTTATAGCCCTACGTCAGATGACCTATCACACCAAGTTTCGGTCTGATTCGATTCTTGGCTTGGCCAGCAGGTGGCCAAACCCCAAAAGACAAAAAGTACAATAACTCCTGAACTAATCACTGCATCATCTCCAAATTTTTACCATTGGTGTATCGAATGAGAGTACATAATATATACAATGGGCTTTTGATTTGACCTAGTTATCAAGGTCACAGAGGTCAAATTTCAGAATTTTGCCTTTTGATGGCACGATTCGTAACCGCTGGGGCTATTGACCTGGAATTTGGGACGTATATACCCCTTGGTCAGATGACCTACGGCACCACGTTTCAGTCCGATTCGATTCTTGGCTTAGCCAGCAGCTGGCCAAAACCAAAAATATAGTCCGGCCACATCTAAGTGCGACCCAATGGAATGCGGAAGTTCGGAACTTAATAGTAGGATTTTCTACAGACCTTTAGTCACATGCAGCTCATCACACGCCCGTTTGTGCACAGCGCAAACAATGGGGAACGACCACAAATGGTCAGTCAACAGGCTTGATTAAAAAAACACTAAGCTCTGCCACATTACATGACTTCCGCATTCCATTGGGTCGTGTTGCCGGACTACACAAAAAGTGCAAAATCCTGAACTAATGACTGGATCGTCTCCAAATTTCTATCATAGGTGTATCTAATAAGAATACATAACACGTCAGATGGGTTTTTGATTTGACCTACTTTTCAAGGTCACAGATATCAAAGTTCAGAATTTTGCTTTTGGTTGGACGTTTCGTAACCGCTGGGACTATTGGCCTGAATCTTGGTACATACATACCCCTATGTCAGATGACCTGTGACATCAAGTTTCAGTCCGATTCGATTCTTGGCTTGGCCACCAGGTGGCCAAAACGAAAACTCAAAGTCCAATAATTCCTAAACTAACAACTGGATCGACTCTCAATTTTCATAATCGGTGTATCTAATGAGTGTACATGACATATGTAACAAGGTTTTGATCTGACCTACATTTCAAGGTCACAGAAGTCAAAGTTTAAAATTTAGCCATTTGGTGGCACGTTTCATGGCTATTTGACCTCGAATCTTCTAACTTGGCGTGAACAATTTATCTCGGCACCCTCTATCTGTACAGCATAGTATACGGCCATTTTGGAATATGGATCAGCACATATGTCGTAAATTACTCAAGCGAGAATGTTTTGACCTTGACCTTTTGACCATAATCATATTACCCAGGAACTCAAAGCTTGCCATGGAACACATCGATTCTTCATCATTTGTTCTTCTGGTACATTCACCCAGGTGAGCACATGGTCCATGGACCATTTCATGTAGACTAAACCATTATCACATCTAAAAAGACTATGTTATTGTCTAAACAGTGTTTGTGTGCCGTTGTTTTTTTTGGGGGGGGGGTCTCTGACGAGCTGAGGAACTCGCCGGCTAATGCGTAACTTGTTTCCTTTATTCCAAATTGTAATCAGATGCTGTTTAAATTAATGTGTTCTCAAATTTGATCTGGTTACTATATGACTGCGTGATGATCCCAACAAGTCACCAAACCTAATAATATTGCTACAATAATTATGCGAACAGACTGTATTGACCTGGTTCATAACTCTTATGACCCGCTGATTGCAAAATCAAACTTTATTGCACTTCATCCCCTAAAAAACACCTTCATGTTTTCTCGAAGGTGCATTGTTGGAAATGGCTTACAGGTTGACCAGAAGCTATTACAATGCGGGGGAGAGATTTCCCGTGACGAAAACGGTCGCTGAACTCCTTGATATCCGAGGAACCGAGCATCCCGGGAAAGAAGCATTTGTCATCCGGGAGATTGGTGAACCACGACAATCAATTACATTTGGAAACATGAAGATAAAGACGGAACAACTGGCTGCAGGAATGATAAAGAAAGGCCTGAGGAAAGGTGACTATGTTGGTTTGCTCTGCCCCACATCCGTGGAATACGCCATCTGTGAGTACGCTTTGGCGAGGACAGGCGCAGTTTTGATCCACTTTCACTTCAGCGTCAGTACAGGGGAAGACGTCAAGTACTTGCTGAGAAAGAGCAAGTGCCGCTGGTTGATCGCTCATCCTCGTGCTGATGATGAAAACTATGATATTTTGCGCATTATCATCCCGAGCCTTGCCAGTCACGATTGTTCTAAGAAGCTAGAAGTAGACGATCTTCCTGATCTCGAGACAATCTACATGATATCCTCTTCGCCGTACCCAGGAACAATCTCGTGGAATG
The DNA here is from genome assembly GCA_002633025.1 of Notospermus geniculatus. Lineage (NCBI taxonomy): Eukaryota > Metazoa > Nemertea > Pilidiophora > Heteronemertea > Lineidae > Notospermus > Notospermus geniculatus. The sequence continues at coordinate 57,877 of NMRB01000311.1, read as the reverse complement.
AGCTATTTCGTGAGATCCACGATGGCGACTTGGATTTGGTTCTGAAACGCCAGGCTACGGTATCATTGGATGACATCCAGGGTTGTTACGCTACGTCCGGTAGCACAGGCTTTCCTAAGCTGGTAATGGAGAGACATTCATATGCAATGAAATTTGTGCAGTCAATGTTTATGAGAGGATGCATCGATGATTCGGACTGTTACGTCATCGATCGGCCCATGGCATACTCGGGAGGAAATTCGGGACCTGTATTTAGCATTGGACTTTGTATGGTTTATGTGGTGGCGAATGTGATGGAGGAAAGTGGAAGAGAGTATTTTTTCAACATCGTAGAGGAGGAAAACTGCACCGTCTTGTATGCACCTATGTACCAATTACGCAGCCTCGTTCATGCCGTTAACGATGGGAAACTGAATGCAAATAAGATCAAATTCTGTTTCATAGGGGGTGAGAGTGTTCTGAAGCCGTTGATGGAAGAGGTTCTGAAACGCATACCAAATACAATATCGACGTATGGTTCAACGGAAGGATGTGACACAATTGGAGGTGATTTATCTGATTCACTCGAAAATCGCTTGAACTACACAGGGCGCGCGTACTATGGCGAGATAAAGATCGTTGACGCCCAGGGTTTGATCGTACCCATCAATACCCCGGGGGAACTATATGTCAGGCATCAGTATATCTTCCTTGGATACTTGGGGGACGAAGAACAAACCACGCAACGAAAGGACCCGCTTGGGTGGTACAGAACATCTGACGTGGCCACGATGAACGAGGATGGATATGTCACCGTTCTTGGGCGACAACAAGACGTCATCTCCAGGGCAACGATCAAGATCTATCCTCGAAACATTGAAAAGGAGATATTACGGCACCCCCTTGTGGCTAACGCTGTTGCTGTTGGCGTGCCACATGAGCTCATGTTTGAAGAGATATGCCTATGTGTGGTTCCTAAACCCAAGGTAGAGACGCAACTCTTGCTGCTCCAGTTCCCTCCTTCGTTTCTGTAACTCGATCTGAGTCCGTAGTTCCACCAACCGGATCTNCAATAGATTGACGGAATAAGCGGCGACTTGACAATGAGCGACACACAGAGGAACAGCGAGTCTGTTTCCCAGTGTGTTCCGAACAATGGGAATCACACAGGAAAACGGCCACACTGAAAAACGTTACACCTGTATACCACAGGAGAGATGGTGTGTGTGGCTCCTAACCTCACAGCAGACGACGTTCGCCATTACTGCAGAGAAAGGCCTCTTACTCTCATTTTCAGGATCGGTTTTATTTTATGATGATGTTGTGATCTCAGCCAATTTGAATCATGACTATGGAAGGCAGCTCATCGTAACTAGGTCCTACACAATGGACACCCTTTGTGTGGGAAATAGATCAGGACCTGGATGTCCTCTTAATGTCAATAGTTTTAACCAGTCGTGACACCTATTGAGACAGTTGGTTAGTGTCCTCATTAGGCTACGACTGAAATAAGGTTGTGCCAAATACGTCTGGGCGTTATTTTTGTGTGCGCCTAGCTTTAGTGGTGGCCCATTCACTACAGCCCTGTCAATGACTAAACACTAACAAAAACACGAGACCCTGGACAACTCAGGCAGCCAGAGAAAAAAACCGGAACAGCAATTCATCGTCACTGTTCAGGACTCGTCTCTCAATAATATAGATTGCAGTTGACCCACTTCTTTCCCAAAAATATAGATTACCTTGCATTGATACTATTTCATGTCGATATAGGCCTATTTGTATTTGGCCTATGCATTGGAAATGGCTTGCAAGCTAACGAGAACATACTACAATGCAGGGGAGAGGTTCCCCATTATGCGAACTCTGCCCCACATCTGTGAATACACTTTCGAGGACAAGTGCCATTTGATGCGCCTTCAAGTCAGCCTCAGGACAGGGGAAGACATCAAATACATGCTGAGGAAGAGAAACTGTCTCTGGTTGATCGCTCATCCTGGTGCTAATAGTAAAAACTACGATTTTCTGTGCGCTATCATACCGAGCCTTGCAAGCCATGATTTGTTCCCAAAAGCCGTGGGTTCTAATCCAGCCATGGCACTTTCTCTGCATTACAATTTGGCATCTTACGATACATATCCTTAACTATGTTAAAATGATCATTACAATTCACCCCCGCGGATTGCGGAGGTACATTTAGCGAGGTTTTTTTTATCACCTACACCTGCTTTTATGACGTTCTTTGTGATTCTGGCTAGAGCGCTATATCGAAATAATTTATTTCTGATCATTTACCCGCCGCTTGTCAAAAATAATACTTCAATGCGTTCATATTTTCGTTTGTATGTAGGTCAGTGCAACGATTTTGGTGCAACCAAAAAGTGATATTTTTGATACAACGCAACTCCGGTATCGTAGGTTTATGTCATGAAAAAAAGACTGTCATCTATGAATTTATTTCTATCAAATCTATTCTGAATCATAATATGCAACCACTGTTTGTGGCCCTTTTGCATATATATATATATTATTATCTAAGTAATATAGATAATGAGGACGAGAGTGAGCAGGTTCTGCTCATAGTCTCGTCCTCTACAAAATTTTCTTTGTACAAAGGGAACGTTGCCATTACCACACCCAGGTAAAATACAAAGAAGAACTGAACGAAAGTGTAATGAAGCGACCATTTTGCGCCAGAGGTGTGATAGTGGATACGTCCCCCTTGTTCACAATGTTCATATAGTTAGTTAGGGGACAAGATGTCCGAACAGAAATACAAAAAATACTAGTAACAATCAATCAACAAAACGCCTTGTTCTAAGAATGAAACCCTGCGTAATTAAGGATAGGTGTTTGTGGCCCTTTTGCTCCAGCTTCTTCGAATTCGTCTGAAACTTTACTTAAAGCCTCACAGTGCTGAATTTTACGACATTTCCAAAGTGTTAGAATGCAGGCAGAGGTCCTATAGCCTCGTGAAGGTCCCCAAAATGCTTGCCTGATACGTACTTCAAAGAATCAAGACCTAGTTTTCAGCACACGTTGAAAAAACTGCAGGCAGAGCTCTAATGTATTCAGATAGAGCATAGTACATTTTACACTACACTAACGTCGGAGGACGTAAGCACTTTCTGAATTCAATACAGTGAGGCTTTAACGCTTCCGAGGCAGCGGAAGTTGATGGCGCTGGCTCAGCCGAAGAGGTGTCGGATTTTGCCTTACTTTCTGCTGTTGTTGCTGCCCTGGAAAATAGGAAGGATGTTTACACTTCAAATCATTTCCTGGACATAACATCAAAATCAACGATTTTTATTTGACATACATACATTTAGGTCGACTTTTCACTCACCTGTGTTACATCTTCAGTTTAACGCCACTGACCTTGGTTTTTAGGTCGAGGGGAGTTCTGCAGTTTTGCAGCCTGTAAACTGCTCTCTCTGGCTTCGCCTCAATAATCTTATATGGTCCAGTCCAAGGGCAATCCTTCTTCCCGCCCTTACGATCAAACTTCTTGTCATTCTTTTTTAACACCAACTCTTTAACTTGGAATGGCTAGAAAAGAAATAAAACAGTTATACAATTTAGTATCATACATGTATACTCGGCGTACAAAAAGAGGTAACCAAATTGTATGCATAACTTATCGCTCACCACAGACAACCGAAGGAAGTTCCTAGGTTGCGTATCATCCGCCGCGCGTTATGTCCACTTCCAGTAGTTTCAGTGATCGATAAGCCATGAATAAACAAACAGCCGCACGACTTTTTTTATTCTTTCAGACAGATGTGGACCATGTGAGTATAGCCGGCAGTTTAAGGAAATGGAAGTGTCATGGTGTTGGTATCATATTGTATCTGTTCATTTAATATTTCGTGAAAAGAGAGAACATCAGATAGCAATTATGTTTCCGACATTATGACGCCTGTCAAAATGAAACTTCTGTTTTCTCTGTGCTACCTTTATATTGTTCAGCACTACTGCGCCAACCGCACTTCTAAACTCTTTTAGAATCCTCACCTGCGACTCCACATCAACAGTTGGATCAGGCTGCGCCATTGGATTTCGTGTTTCGAACTCTTCAACCAGCCTCGTGTCCCTACAAATGAAACAGTGAAGCTTAGATCGCAATTTTCCTAAGACACCCTTGTGCCATGAGAACATTTTGCTTCAACATTTTGCTGTGCAATTATACTTAGCCTATTTAGTATGCTTAGAAAATGCACAACACAAAGTTGTAGCGGTTATAGCGGAGGGCTTTGACCGTACATAACGGTAGTATCCATTCTATGGACTGAGTAACTTGGGCCGAATCGGTAGATGTCGTCCTGGGTGACCCTAACGATTATCCAGGACCAACCTGGGTAACCCTAAAAGCTACCCAGGACGATCCTGGGTAAACTTTAGGGCACTAAAGTGTACCCAGTTTGAAATTTGCGCACTTTTTCACCTGCGGTCGAGGTTGAAATTGGTATGTTTTCAATGTAGAAACACACGAAAATTCCTCATCGGACGGTGTCTGTCGTCATGATCGTGCATGTTGTCCCAACTTTAGGCCTACCCTGTGAGGAACAAAATGTACAGTCGTCCTCAAATGTATTCATACCCCATGAAAAATTATGGGAAAAATATTACGAAAATACCTATCAGTTGCACTTGCACGTCTTGGGCCTCATTTAATGACTTTTAGTCGAAATGTACACAAATTGAAAAGTTTTGGCAAAATATCACAAAGATATCACAATTTCAAAATATCATGAAAAACCTAACTTTTGAAAATTTCAAATATTTGATTCGAAATTGATTTCATATCATACTACCTTATCATGGAAACTTTGTGAAGAAATATTGGCATCAATATACCCACTTTGTTTTTGTGGCATAATTTTTTAAAAACTGGTCATTTCGATGCCTTTTTCTTCATTTTTTGCCATTTATTAAAATTACTATCTCATATGATTGAACAAGTCAGAAAATCACGTTGGAATATTTTCCATTTGACTACCTGGGCCTGATGGCATTAGATTTTTTTCAAAATTCTTGAAATTATCAAAGTATCAAATTTGAAAACTCAAATGATATTTTGCAATTTCGAAAACTTTCTTCACTGCAGTTTTTAGAATTGATCATAGGATGATATGATTTCGATTTCGAATCACATATTTGAAATTTTAAAAAGTTGAGTTTTTCATGATATTTTGAAATTGTGATATCTCTGTGATATTTTGGCCATATTTTTAAATCTCTGTACATTCCAATTAAACGTCATTCAATGAAGCCTAAGACATGCCAGTTCAGCTCATCTGCATTTTCTAAATATTTTTTCCTATAATTTTTCATGGGGTATGAATAAATTTGAGGACAACTGTACCTTAGCTCTCTATCCGGGCTATCTATATCGGACGCCTTGTACTTTTTGTTGTACCTACTCACCAGCGATAGCCTACAGGTGCCCATGCCTCCACAGCGTCGCTGGCAATTTCTCGCGCCAGTGGATATAAGTTCAACCCGAACTAGCCACTGCAGTTTTGGGGTCACGTTTTACACCGTCACGCAGTTCGTATTTTCCTTCCACGACCTTAACCATTTTCTTTTTGATTTCTCGTCCCTATAAGATGCGATCGAATTCAAATACATCTGCAAATCCTCCGCAGCAACACGAGTGACGTTATCAGCTGCCATTTTTTGCCGATTTGATGGATTTCGTGCACTGACATATGACTGAAGTGCCGTTTTCAAGATCCTCGACCGCAGGTGAAAAAGTGCGTGAATTTCAAACTGGGTAAACTTTAGTGCCCTAAAGTTTACACAGGATCGTCCTGGGTAACTTTTAGGGTTACCCAGGTTGGTCCTGGGTAAACTTTAGGGTTACCCAGGACGACATCTACCGATTCGGCGTAACTTGGACTGAGTGCCAGAATGTTAAAAGTGCAAGAAACAGGCCGTTTTGTGATATTATATCAAAGAATATTGCCAAGGTACTGATAAGACTTCTAGTACTCCCCCTCATTTTTCTCCAGCAAAAGCGAACGAAAGCAACAGAATAAGCAGAAAAAACGAGTTTAGTGAGTTACGCACTTACATTCTGCATTTTAGAATCAACACTTCTGGGTATCGGTATTTCCAAGAAATATCATGGGACGAGGTAGCCCCATTTCGAATTAGTCGCAAGATGGCATGCACGGCCTGCTTACGTGTGTATAGGAGCAACCTTTGGAACGAGGTTACAAAATTCCCAGCATCGCATTCCGTGAATCGTTACCTCGAAAGGCGTGCCACATGACGTGACGTCGTCATGTTTTGTTGCTATTTATAGACTGAGTGCGGAGCTCTATTGGGTTGATGTAACTTGGGGATTTCAGGTCGGCTTAGCGAAGAACAAAATGTTATAGTTTTGTTTTTCTTGTTATAGTTTTGTTTTCACGTTCTACATATTGAAGATAACCATTTCTTACCAATTTATGGTGATAACATTTCATTATTATTGTTTATATCATTTTTTGGCACTCAGTCCAAGTTACTCAGTCCATTTGGACTCGGTCCATAGAATGGATACTACCGTACATGACAGACTTTTTAGTGTGGGGTGGATGGAAACTTCCTGCGTGGAGGTAGCTACCTTCACCCACGAAGATTCCACCCACCCTTACTTTTTTCTCCTCTTTTTCTTGGCCCTAGTTGCGTGTTCGTAGCTGCTTCCGTTCCGGAGATAAAGCCGTTTTGTCGCAACAAATAGAGCAAAATCGCTTATTGATGGAAGGGGGGTAGTCTCGCATAAAAAAAATATGCAACGAGAACATCAATTGGTCGACTGGTTACGATTCTAGCTCAATTTGAATGTCCGAGGCTTTGTGGCACAGGGCCACGCTCGCCGGCGAGTTTGGGCGCATAAGGGTTAACCTTTAGCTGAAGTAAGTACTCACCCAGTGCAGAAGAATGTAACGTATTGAAAATATGCTTCTTCTGTTCCTCCATCTCTACCACCTCTCTCCACTTCCGAGACGCCTTGTCTCCCTTGTTAACGGAATAGAGAAGGATTCCATTCGTACCCAGCTTGTAGTTATTCTGAGCTAAGCGTCGAATTTCTCTCTTTTCTATGGTGGTGGTGTTTCTCTCGTATCAGGTGTATGACTTCTTCTGAATGTATTTACGGACAGCATCAAACCGATGGCTACTCATGATTGGAGGGCCATGACGAATTATCGGTTCCGCTAATTCGACATGGCCTGATTGGAGGGCTCGGAATTTTCTGCCAAATACCCAAAGGCTACCGTGTGCGGATTCATTTATAGGACAGCATTATATCATCGACGCATTTTTATACTGACCCAAACAAGGGACTGGCCTCTTGATTAAAGACTTGCCGTCGCATATTGAACGGAGGGATGATTAACAGAACAGCCTGCGAAATACAGGTCAAGACGGCGAAAGATGCCAAGGGTTTGTGGCAGCGTGGTCGGAGGGCGGAGCGACGTCACAACCCTTGGGAGCCAAGGTGACATACATGTAGACGGAGTCAACATACATCATCCGCATAGGCAAACGCCGCACAAAAACACGTGCCCTATGTGGCACCCGACGGACGGGTGTACGGACTAAAACACGACAGACCAGCAGTCAATGATCCCAACCACCGCACAAGGCTTGCTGGGCATTGCGGCCATGCCGGCTATAAAGCATGATTTACATGTTGTTTCTACTATCGCCGGGGGCAAAACCTACCACTTGGTTTGTCAACCCTGGGCAATCCAAGAGCCTGGGGTGGGGGGTGGGGGGCAATCCAATGAGCTTGTAATTCAGATGCCTCCATCATGATGTAGCCAACATATCAGACTTGATATTTTGCCCCGTTACGCTTTTATCTGATGACACAACTCGGCTCCTTCAAAACCTAGGAACTGAATGGACTGATTACTTTTGATCTGAGATGTTGGGGTCATGGTGATATTGATATCACAAACTTGATATTTTCAGAAAACTTGAAATATTGTCAACTGAGCAACATGAAACAAGTCTTAGTTCGTGCCTGCTTGTCAAAGGACTGGACTATGTTAAAATTCTCAGCCTCTAGTGCCCGGCTGATTGAAATATCATGATATTTTGATATATCAAACTTGATATTATAAATTGAAATATCTTTGCCTGTGATATCTGCCATGATATCACCCACAATTAGGTTATTGAGCATGCCCTTTTCGATTATGCAATGACCTTGATGATCAGAGGTCAAGGTCGAAGTCAAACTTTGATAATTTGAAATATCGTTAGTAAAAATCTAGAATATTGATTTACATAATATATTGATTAGTTTCGTTTATCTCTACCTTTACAACATTGAGTACAATCAATATTTTACAGAGAAAAACAATATGCTGATCGATCATGTCTATAGAACATGTTGAATTAGGTATACATTTAGAATGAGACAATAATGAAGAAGAAACATAATACAGCTCAAATGAAAGTGATAGGAGAAAACCAACGAGAATCAATTATAAACACCCGTGGCAGGACTTGTCGAGTAGATGGTCAGGCAAGAAACCCTCAACGTTTCGGACTCAATTCAGCATTTCAGCACTCGAGAAGTTCATTACTTGATGAGTAACACACTAGAACAAGGGTGTGTGAAAGGCGTGCTTGAATCCATAAACAGATATGTTAGAAGTTACCATAAACATTTCCCATTCACTGGTTGACATTACGTTCAGTACCGGTACGTTGCTACTGCCACCGAACAAACCTTCCAACAGAATGCTTTCGTCTTGTTCATAAATTCTATGTAATAACACAGTCGATTACATAGAGCTGGTCGTTAAACTAATTCTCCCTGATTGGTATTAAACATTAGCAGTGACGTAGTACATGGTTAAGAAGATCAGAGGACTGCATGCCGCACATTTTGCATGCAACTTGGTCAATTGTCAACTTTTGTATACTGACCAAGGAGAGGACGCCAAGGAGGGAAAATGTGACGATACTTGCGCGCTAAAAGTCAGCTTAGGGATATCCGAGGAGTGATCTCACCAAATATTGCTGTAGCAGCTGTTTTTCGATTTCTTTCCTATACAGTTTCATTGTAGCTCTCTTTCTTTATTGTACTATTACTAACTGTCTTCTGCCATTATTATTGTTCAGGGAACTCTGTAGCCTACAGGTCATTACCTTTTGTGGGGAATGAAAACATTGGTAGCTAATCCGTAGATAGGCGATCTACCTGTCACACTCGTAAATCCAGTGCAGGGAGGGAAAAGAAAAACGCTTTTCAAAATGCTACCAGGAGTAAGAGCCTCTGCTCTTGAATGAGATCTCTCTTGAGATCTAAGCAGAATTGAGATACAGCATATTCCTATCATCTTTGTTTCACCGCACTGACTATTAGCATTTTCGTAAATGGGCTGATGTTAGGCCTATGCTGTACATTGGTAATGGATTGGTAAGATCACCCCGCCATGGCATCCCTTTCAGGTCTCGCTTCCGGAAAGAACAGATGTTGGGGCAGAGAGAGAAAGCGTGTCGATATTTCGTCGGTATGGTTAGTAGCCTTCCATGCACCATGACAATCCGAGGCCTTATATTACATTGTCACTTCGATATTCATTCCTAGTTGAGGAGTGATGGTCACAAAGTGGTGGAAATAGGAAAGTTTGAGAGTTGCCCTCTCACTGGCTTACGTCCACTTATCAAAACGGAACATTTTCATGAACCTTAAGGATTACCGAATTCTAGATTAAAAATAGCAAATATTTGACACCAAAAAGGAATTATTCCGACCGCCTCTTACTTCAATCAGTACAAATTCGGTATTTTCCCCGCCATGTTTACTGTCAACTTCGTTCTCCTGCTGCTGTCATTACATGTATCATTTGCCTTGGGTTCACTCCACGATGTTTACTCCAAAGGTAAGAATTTCATCACTGGAGTCCAACGCCCTAGTTTCAGTGTTGTTCTTGTACATTGTGGTGGAAAAAAGGAAGGGCGAAACGATGGCCAGGCCGCTGGACAAACAAAGAACAAATCAAGAAAAGGATACCTTTTTCAGCTTTGGACTATTTGCAACATTACTCCTACTACAGGCCCTACGAGACAGGAAATCAAAAGGAGTCTTTGTACTCTGGTGTACCATGTATTGTCCGTTTTCAGTGTGTCCCCGATGGTTCCTTTATTGACTGAATAAGAATCAAAGATTCCATGGAGTTTATGCAAAGCGCACACTGAGGAATAACGCCCGTACTCACGTATTTGCACTGCCTTATTTGAAATGATAGAGCCATGAAACTGTGACCGAATCAGTTATTGCTTAAAATAACCCCGGCGTTGCCCCTTCGAGATCGCTGGGGCTAATTAGCACGGGGATTTCAGACACGGGTCTATTTACACTCGGCGATTTACAGGTGTAACCCAAAAACCCCGGGGAAAGCACGGGGATTTATGTAGTGTGTCACGTCCAGGCTGCGTGACAGATGGTGGCGTGCTGTATTAAGTGGACGGACGATTTGATTGATGGTAAATCATATATCACAGCTGCTTTATTGTTGTCAAACGTATATACCATGAAGATACACGAGGGACTGAAACGAATACAATAACTAAAATTAGATCAAAACAGTTAACACATAACCTAAACCAACTATTTTTTGCTAAAACCGAAATAAAACATTCAACACCAACTAAACCCAACTCAACACTTATAGTCCTCAAACTAACCTCAAAACACCATTCATGTAGTTTGGAAACATACTGGCCGGCCATAACTCACTAACTGCACATAACTCACTCAATGTACATCTTCCTGGGTAATAACTAAAGCCTAATCAATACTCTTCAATATCCGACAAAATATCCAACATTAACCTCCTCAAATAGAATGCTTTGGCAAATATAGAATACAAGAAATGACGAACTTACCCCAAACCTCACGAAACAACAAGCATGAACTCCAAGACAGCTTCTCCAAGACAACTTCACTCTCCTGTCCACTTTACACAACTCATCACACAAACCCTACATTCACATGACTAACCTTACTCACATGATCAAGTCTAAAAGGCCGACGCCCAACAGTGGTCTCACTAAACAGTAGGCACCCAATTTAGGGTCGGTCTCACACTGCAGTTTTGAACAATACACACTCTGCTTTGTGACATAGTGTAACCACAGCTTTTGACTCTGTGCGCCTAGCTTAAATCCAACGCTTCAAACCAATGTAATATAATCCAATGCCTCAGTCTTCCTCATGTCCCCTTGTATTGATTGTCACACGATTACAGGATAAAAATCATCCTGACTGGTCTCAGACCGTTTCCAACCAGGATTCAAACGTTCCCGTGTGAAACGGCTAGTATGGCAGATGAAACACTGTCACTCTGGTAAACGTTACACCCGTGTCAACATTCTTACAGCAAGAATCGCCATCAGGTTTACCACTGATTTGTGTCTGACAGTGAGAGAAGTTTAGGCCGTGAGACATGCCCGTTTATTTTTCACTTTCATAGCGTAGTTCTGCTAACTAAACATTTCCTCCTGTTTTATATGAAGATGGACATGCTGAACACATTCAGCTTGTTACCACACGACAAAACCTGCACATTTCCAATATGGCCGCCCTTTTAGGGGGCCAAAGGGATTTGTCTTCAAATCATTTCAACATGGGTATCAAATTAAAGATCTCAGTGAGTACAACAGGGCATGGGTTTCATTCCCAATAAAGGTACACTGTAACCCTTGAGGGGGGTTAAAAAGTGCCACAAATCCGACTTTTGACCCCTTCCCACAAGTTCCACGGGACTGCAGGTGGATGAAAATATATATTTTTTTCAACATTGCTCTCATAGAGCTCCAAAATGATACCAATGATGACACCCTTTGGGTAACAGTTTTCAAGATCCTGAATTTGGACCCTTTTTTGGAATATCGAAAACTCACCCAACGGGTGTCATGGGTATCATTTTGGAGGTCTATGAGAGCAATGTTGATTTGTGACCCTTTTTGACCCCATCAAGGGGAATGAAACCCATGCCATGTTGTTGTACTCACTGAGACCTTTAATTTGATACCCATGTTGCTATGATTTGAAGATAGGCCTATCAAACTTTTGACCGCCGCTGATAATCCATTTATACCCCTAAAAAGGGCGGCCATCTTGGAAACGTGCAGGTTTTGTTGTGTGGTATACAGGCTGAATGTGTGCAGCATGCCCATCTTCATATAAAACAGGAGGAAATATTTAGTTACCAGAACTACGCTGCAAAAATAAAAAATAGCCATATTTTCCAGTCATGTCTCACGGCCTAGTTGGCAGGCTTTTTAACCATCGACACAGCGATCAGCACAAGTAGAATTGTCATTGGTGCAAAAATTAATTACAGTCATGGACTAATTTCCAACTGGAAGAGAACGCAGAATGGTGGGCTACATGTATGTTTTCCATTATTATTATTATTATTTTTATTTGATTATTGTTTTTTTCTGAATATTTTTCACGGTTTCAATTGGGGAGAAAACATTTCCACCGCGATGGAAAGTTACGTGGACATCAGCAGCGATTTCAGCAGCTTCCGCCGTCGCCATTTGCAGGGAACAAATATGATTCTTGTGTTATGTTCCATAATTGTTCATCATCATCATCATCATCATCATCATCATGGAGAGATCGGAGGTCTATGACCTGTTGATCTATGGCAGCAAGCAAGGAAACATTAACTCTGCGCAGAGGCGCGGGTACTGGGTAAAGTCACTTGGCAATAAACGCAAGCATCTCACACAATAAGTCTCTCTCTCTCTGCTCCCTCTGTCTGTTGTTCATTAATAAAAACGCGAGCTAATCGTAGGAGTATTTTAATTTCCTCCAGGCTTTATCCAATCTGTATTTAAAACTGTCGATCGTTCTAGCCTCCACAACATCTGCTGGTAATAAAACGTTGTTATATTGTTATATTGATTCCTGCGTGTTTGTTTCTCGAGGCCACCAGACTATCTACCGATACAAGAAGTTCGGCATAGTCCTAATGGCATTATTGAAAAGGACTTTAAACTTGCGGAATTTGACATCGCTGTTGTTTTAAAATTCACTGAACGTGAACATGGTGAACTTCGAGGAATATAACAATGGACGATTCATAGGATTGTCACTGACAGAGAAACTGTGCGGCGGATTCGGAAGCATGCTGATTCAGACGGTCAGTCGAAGACGAAGTAAGCTGCGCAGAAGTACACTCTTGCTAATAAGCATGGAATATTCTGAGCATTTCCATTCATTTTCAATAAACGTTCTGCTGACTTATTTCTGTGCATGTGGGTCAATTTAAACGAAACTTCATCAGCTGATGTACAGGGTCAATGGTTGCTACGGCTGATGTTCTGAAACCAGTGCATCGGTGATGTAAGGAGCTGCGCGAGTCTGTTGCAAAAACCTACGGAAATCAACATCAGCGCCCTGATATGCTTTGCAATTAAGTTCCTGAATTTGTTTTGAAAGTTTAATTCTTACCCACAAACAAAACCGCTAACAAAAATGATTTATCACCACTTGATAGAAACTTTTCAAACAGATTTTCAAAATTAGTACTTTTCACTACAATTGGGACGGCTCCCTACATCCAAGACGCACTGGTTTCAGAACACCGGCCACAGCAACCATTGCCCGGGTAACGTCCCCATTACCTGATGACGTTTCATTGAAATCGGCCCACGCGCACAGAAATAATTCAGAAAAACGATTATTGGAAATGAATGGAAATCCTAAGAATATTCCATGCTTATTAGCAAAAGTGTATATACCAAAGTCGAGGATTAATCTACCGGCGTCATACAGACAGTTTGGATAAACTCAAACCCTGTGGATTCTGTCTACACCGTGGTATCGGCGGTTATTTACGTCGGTGGCTTCCACGAACAACAATCCTTCTGTCGTATGCAGGTATTTTTTCCAACGCCTGTTCGCAACGTTGAAGGCGTCCCAGAATTGGTAAGAGCAGATCGCGGTTCTAAAACAGTAAGATCGAAAAAAAATAAATAATGGAAAAATATGCATGTCCCCAAGTGCAACCGTTGAAGAGCATTAAATACACTTACGATGATGACTCGTTGAAAATTATTTTTACGTTTCATTTCTTTCATCTATAGCTGATGTATTATTTCATCGAGTATATGTGGTGCAACCGCTGTCTCATCAATTTCACCGCTGATGCGTCACATCTTCATATGAATTTGTACTGAGAATAATTTACAAATTTTAATGTATTACAAGAACAGTTGCACTTTGTACCTACATCGTTGGCCTTTTCATTGAATTAGATACCACAGGTGTACTACTATTGACTCGACATGCAGCAGTCAATTTTTTGGGACGAACTTTCTGAATGTTGCCGGTCCTGCCTATCCAGGGTTTCACACAATAGGGGGATGGGGGATTTATTCCCTGCATGGATTTGAGATGGGGTGATATCCCCTATCAATTTGCAGAGAAATGAATATTTTAAACACAGTGTAACCAGTCGGGGCTATTTCAGCCAAATTTTTCGGGGGGGGGGGCTCAGACCCACAGCCCGGGCGGCTGCCTCTGGTGACCGCATTTAATTTTAAATTTTATCCCCGCCACCACCATCATTTCGTTTCTGAGGAAACCCTGCTCACACTATAGATTAGGTACTGTTTGAAAGTCATGCCTTGAATTGCCATATTCAGTTAGGAGGGTTTCTCTGCCGTGAATAGGTGTTACCTGGCCCTTATCGACATTTCATATCATTATTTCAGCTGCGGTTCTGTATAAAATGAATGGTAGCGACACTACGCTGATGTAAGTATACAACATGTGAAAATTCTGGATGATATGTGATATCCAGGGATTCTTTGGAAATAAATTCGGGCCTGCTGAGTCAGTCTGTTATTTTGATACCGCCTGTGTAGCTGTTGGAAAATGTGTGGTGGCTGCTGCCACCTGCCCGTTCTGTGAAGGATTAGTCTGCCAGCCATTTTCCCTCACTTAAGACGACGCGTTTTGGTTTTCTCTGATTTAATTTTCTCAAAATCCACTAAATTATGTCCGGCTGACCAGGTTACAGGATCCCCACACGGTTCTTTTTCTTACTACGGTATTTGGATAAGGTGTCGTCTTTTGACCCTATACACTCACAATTTTGGTTAACTTTGTCTTGGAAGACGCCGGTTCGTGGCGGTTCGACCGTGAAGCGTGGCTGCGTAGTCCATGTGCATGCCATGTGCACACTTGTGTGTACTGTGTAGATTCTTTCACATCCTCCTCAATTCACAATCATAATCTCTTGAGGCACCCTGTGCAATAGCACCTATGCACTAATCATTGATTGGATCTTTCCAGGGTTAATGATGGTACTTTAAAGTTTATCCCATCAGCAATATTCGGCAAGGTTCTCGACCTGTCAGCATCCGGCCACATCACAGCCAGGCGTGTCGAAATCGCCAACACAAGTTTTACCTTCAGTGCCTACATCAAGTTGACTGAGGACAAAATGTGTCATACGATATACAATGATTTCAAACCCCCGTGGCAATTCTTATTTATGGTCCAATTCTTCAAACTTTCTTTGCTGTTACGACGTAATATAAACAGCGGCGGGTCAGATCCAAAACAGGATATAATTGCGATGGCAGGTGGCGATGTTCGAGGTCCACGCCGTCGAAAATGGCAACACGCAGTCGCAACCTGGGACCAAGCCAAGAGAAAAGCCACTCTGTTCCTCAATGGACAGGTGGTGGGTGAACAGGTAACAAAGTACAAGGATCTCACCCTGCAAGAGAACACACACCCAACGTATGAGATTGGACACACGGTTGGAAAAAACAACTTCGATTTTAAGGGAGAGATGGCCATGCTGTCGGTGACGAAGTCCGTTCTCACTCATCTAGAGATTGCCCAACTGTATAACAAAGGTATGATGAGGATCACAGGCCGGATTGGACAAAAATTTAGTGTTTAGTAGATTTAAGTTTAGTAGTCTTTGAGAACAGTTTATCTCCACCTGATACCTTGAATATTTCACATACTACTGGGCCAATTTTAACACGGTTTGTTCCACATGAAAGTATATCTTGTTGGTCATATTTCCGCATCAGAATTTTTGGATATTTGGAAATGTCATATTGATGATATTTCATCATTATTTTATCACCGGAAAACAACACCAAAAATCAAATTTTTATCATGTAATTTCTTTGTGACTTTTCATGCAGTTTTGATAGAGTGGAACTTTCTAAGGATTTAGGGCTTTGTTTCATCAAAAAATGTTGTGTGGTTGCATGTCATGGCGTAGGCAGTGTGCAATGCGAATGTCATTTGCATACGTGTGTGTCAGGATTCCGGCCAACATATGGCGGCCGATGCCTGTCGTACTAGTTAAGGCACGGGCGCATTACGACAGGGGAGCAGTCTATAAGGGGACACACTGACACACACTGAAGCACTGGCAGATATCACGTCGGCAACGGTCTCCGCTCATCTGCAACATTCGCCACTAAACCCCATTCAAAACCCACTGGGATCACTGTCACAAATGATGCAAAGGTCATGCCACCAAACACACCTTAAATTTAAACTACACGTACTGATACACTAACAGGCTATTTCTCCTGGCTTAAATGAGTTTATTCCCAAAGAAGGGAAAATGTTAAAATTGGACACTTAAAGAATACGGCTATGGTTCCTTGCCTTAATTGGGTGGATTCCATCTTTCGCACTTCTCCAATCTACAAGTAACTGAGCAAATTAAAATAAGCAACTTAAGGTTCCAGTATTTACATGTACAGAGCCCTCTTCCACGGTTATCACCATGACCATGAAGGTAATGATGGTCATCCTGTATATAGACAGATTGCCAAAGTCGGCCATGTTGGACCAAAAGGCAATAACAAACACTGAATGTACACCATTATATACAGCATGTTTTAAAACCTGCAATTTACACAAAACTTTCATGAAAAGTTACAAAATGAACATCTCCTCAGCAGAGCTACATGTGTTATGAACCGTGTCCAGGCCTAAATGATTGCAGATGTTTCCCACAAAAAGTTTTTAAAGACTTTTATTATGCCTTTTTTATGCCAAACCTCTTCTCCAGGTGTGTTGGTCGTATCGCACAGTGTGGAATCATGATGATTCACAAACCTGGACCCAAGGTTGGTTAAGCAACAAAAGTCTGTTTTTTCTTTTCTGAATTACTATTTTACCAAAAGTAAGCCTAGGCTCAGTGCATATTAACGTATTATTACTGATGGTTATGTTATCTGAGACATTTTCATGGCAAACTTTTATGTTTTTGCACATTTTAAAACATGCTGTGCATCAATGGTATACATTCACTGTACATTCAGTGTTGTTATTGCCTTTTGGTCCAACATGGCCGACTTTGGCAATCTGTCTTGTCAATGAATAGGCCTACTATATACGGTGATTGGAAGAACTTCACTCTGATTAAGGGTGAGCGGAAGTCATTGTTACAACAGAAGGCGCTCCTGCCTCGCACCAATCTGTTACGCCGTGCTCACAGGATTGTGAGAAATCAAGATGGCGCCGGGTGATTGACAGCGAACTACTTGGCTTGACTGATCATGTGATCCCTCGATCCCCGTAGTTACTAGGATCAAAATACCTACAAACCTCGCTTATTATGATAGTTGTTACTTGCCATACAATTATTCACAAAAATCTGTAAATTTTTTTGCATTAAACAAAGAATGTTAAGCCAGTCACTTGGGACTTATTTTATTCCTACGCTGTGATGAGGTCGCGGACGTACACGTCGGCCAAATCTGGCCGATGTGATGCGTTCCACGGCTACACAGGTCTGTGCAAAAGCAGTCTCACGGCAAGCAGTCTCGCGCAGCCTGTGTGTACACAATG
>NMRB01000310.1:424105-446940 GCA_002633025.1 Notospermus geniculatus | reverse complement strand
CTGATAAACCTTTCATTCCCTTCAAACCGAAAAAACACGATATCTTATAGATTTGCTAAGGGCTTTCAGGGGGTGCGGCTTATAACCCAGTGCGTTTTGTACGCCAATAAATACGGTACAAGCAAAAACACAAAAATATGGCCAGCACTGAAATGGTTTATTATTGCTGATTACCCGAAGAAGGCTACCAAGACTTTGGTGAGCAAGGACTAATGAAATCACGTGATACGTCATACAACCATCTGTCCATGCAGAGGAAGATTTATCCATTAGTCTGTTACCAAGGCAACCATTTACTAGTCTAGTGTAAAGTTGTCATAGTTCCTGACGTGCTGTAGGGTGCAGTGTCTTGTTGTGCATTATCGCTGAGGCTTGCCAATTACACCAGAAAAAGTTCGACGCTCAGTGAAGCATGCACCTTTGAAGCATCACTTTGACGATTTTTGAGTTAGGCCCCATAAAATTAATTAGTTGTTTATCATCCCCGCCCGCACCGAATTTTTGGCCCGCACCAATTTTTTTTTTATTTTTTTAAATTGCTTTTTAAGCTGTGTTGAAGGTTGAAAACATCGTTTATCTGTTGACCAGGAGGACTGGCCGCCCTGGAACTGCCAATGAACAGTGAATGATGGACATTGAACTGTGAACTAAGACATTTGTGCCTTAAGTTGCTGATGGACTTCTCAGTATCTACTAAAAGCTCCCCAGAAATTGTCTTTTTGTTGCCAGTTCATGTGTTTTTCATTCATGTTAAAAATAAAAAATAAAAAAAATATTGACCCTCCCTCACCTACTTTTTGAGAATCAACGGATGATAAACAACTAATTAATTTTATGGGGCCTTATGCCACCTGCTGGCCATATTGGATGTCCAATCGAGCCGATCCCTTATGTGCACATATAGATTATCTGGAGGGAGCCACGTACCAAATTTGAGCACTCTGGGCAAAGTCATTCCTGAGTTATAGCACTTCGATGATTTTCGGGTTATGCCACCTGGTGGTCATATTGGAAGTCGAACCAGGCCGAAATATGACGTGCACCTAAATGTCATCTAGAGGGTGCCCTGCTAACGGGTGCCCTGCCAGACGCCGCATGACGACAAAAGCTCACAGGTGAGCTAAAAATCAGAGACACCTGCGGGTATATTACATATCCTATCATGTACAGTGGAACCTGTCACATTGAACACCTTGGTACTTTGAACAAAGTGCCTACATTGAACACTTTGAAATTCCCCGCCAGATGTAACAGTAACAGATCACCTAGTACAGTGACCCTTGGTACATGGAACACCTCCTTACAATGAACGCTTTTGAAATTCCCCGTGAGTGTTCAATGAAGACAGGTTCCACTGTATATTTTTTATAATCACTTGCACCCCTTCGCACTCTAATAAGCAGGCTACAATTCCCCTTCGCACTCTAATAAGCAGGCTACAATTCCCAAAACAGATTTTCCTCAACACATCACAACTAACTCCACAGCAGCACCAGTGAGTGAGGTGTATTGTATTGATCCAACCACTACTCAACAAGAAGAACCTGGCCATTAGCAATATTTGGATCTGCACGATACAGCGAGACAGAGAGCAAACAGGATAGGCTCGGGAAGTGGTGGTACATGTAAGTATTAAATTCATGCAGGCATGCCAGGGGAATGTGGACAACTGGTGGATGGGGATGATTCAAGTTTTCCACCATCATCGCTCGCTGAAATTCTAGTAGAACGCTGGAAACTGAACATTTTCATAGTGTCATCATCTTTTTGAAGGTTTCATGGCAGGAAGTACGCTAGCTCTTGCAGTGTCTGACAGTGTGAGATGTGATGTTCATTGCCTACATTTGCTGTTGAAATCTACATGGCCTGGTTGAAACCATCCTGAGACTCAGGTCATTTCACTCAACGGTGGCATAGCTATAGGAAATACATCTGAATGACCCTGTTTTGAGAGGAAGGGTTGAGACATGTTCTATTCTACTATCAATTTGTCAATTGAGCAATGCATCACACAAAATGCAACGGCATCACTGATCTTATGTATCATCATGGTGGATGCTGTTCAATGGGTAGTAAGGTTGGTATCGGTGAGGTTGCAGGTTGATGGTGAGGGCAAGGGTTAAGTTTCAATTGGTGGAATCCAATGTAAGTAGCATTACCTGCACGTTCACCCTGAAGCACAGCCAGACTCGTGGCCATCCTTACCAGAACAGTGTCATGTCCGAAATACCAGGGCATCCTGATATAGAGTGCCAGTTTGATAACGCTATTTCATGGCACAGCTCAAGCTCAAGCTGAGCTTGGGCACAGCTATGGGGTGCAGCTCTTAGTGTTAAGAAACGGGCAAAAACTGAACACCAAGAGAATGTTATTTTAAGCATAGATGTGTTCAGCTTCGGATGCATGATGTAAATACGCCGCACTGCCTCTTCGAGGTCACTGCAATATTCTAATGGGGTACCAGCAAAACAAAAGGAGGCACTGATCATCAACTTGGTTAAAACGCAAGTGCACATGCCTTGCGATTGTTGAACGTCATCGGGCGTCGGGCGTCATTCTGACGTTACAAAAAACTCTGTCATTCACAACCCATGACGTCGGTCATTGGCCTGTTCTTCACGCTAAAATGGTCAACTTTATCAATTACATTCATCATGTTCCCGCAATGTTTTAGTTATATTAGGCCTAGAAACAGGGCGTACTACCGGTATTCAGAATTAATTGGAAAATAACGTTAGCCTCACTTTCAATGACGCAGTTCTGACCAGGTTGATAGTCAGTACCGCGTCGTGGATTAGGCTTGCCAGTACCTCATTGCTGGATCATGTCTATCCATGCAGAAATTTTTGATGTTATTTTCTATTCCTTTTTTAGGTTGATTTTGCACTGAAAAAGTTGTGATAAACAGGAGATCCAAGACTGAGAACCATCAGTATGTTAGCGAGATTACCAAAGAGACCTTCCATGAGGTGTGCGCTAAAATGTTGCGAAGGCGGACTGCTGCTTTTGGTTTTACTTTACTTAAATCCACTTGGTATTACTGACAAAATCCTTCATGAATCCAGATTAGTCGAATCCCCGCCCATTAAATGTGACAGCTGCTTTCAAATGAAACATAAAATCATCATGCGACCCACAGATATATGCAGCCTCCAGGAAAACATCTTTTTAATCAACATCGTGATAAGTACACCAGGGGATTTCAAAGGAAGAGAAATAATTCGCCAAACATGGGGAAGTGTGAAGCGTGTAAGGGACAAATTGATTCAAACAGTATTTGTACTCGGTCTAGATGACAGTCACCAAGATATAGATGAAAAATTAAAACAAGAACAACAACAACACAATGATTTAGTCAGAGCAGACTTTAAAGATGCTTACAGAAACCTGACCTTGAAATCTTTAATTGGTCTACGATGGGTCAAAGAGTTTTGTCCGAGTTCTAAATTCGTTTTCAAAACTGATTCGGATTGTTTTGTGAATGTGCCGAAAGTGGTGGATTACTTAGAAGGCATACCAGCTGATGGAGACTTTGTCGGTGGTGGCTGTATAGGTTCAAAGCGCTACTCTGACGGAAAGTGGAANTAGTCATTTTCCTGTGTATGAGTCCATGTGCAACACAAAGCTTCAATTCGATTTCGGGGAGTTTTTGAGGATACATTCACGCCTAAGAGTGTTCAATCCGGCACGGGTGACACCATTTATGACGATGTCGGCTGGTTTGCCAGGCAAGTTGGTCTTTTCTCGGAAGGAGCCCCAGAATTAGCTGCTGTTTCATCGGTGCGGCGGCGAGATCCGCCGTCCGGCGAAATGATGCCATACATACAAACAACCTCCTCATTCGTCTTAAATCGGAGTTCTTTCTTTATTATGAGCCACTTCGATTATCTGGACAAATCCAGCCGCTGGTCGGCATTTGCTACCTTTTTAGGCCGCCCTTTCCCTTCTTTCACTTCTCGCTTCGGCATCCTGACTGCTGGCGGTTTGCAGGACCATCTCAGTGTTGACAAACTCAGTTAAGGTAGCATACTGCGCACGCTCAGGAGCAAGGGGCGGAAATCAGAAGTTCCATTTTCGTGGGCGGTGAAAACGATTGTGTGCCAACTTTTGGTGGCAGGTTCAGGACCACTTTAAGGTAGATTCATACTTTGCGGTTTGCGCTTGTCCATTTCCTATGTGAGTGCGTGGTAGAAAAAGTAATTTTATTGTTGGTAATGGTACAACACATGAACAGAGGGAACGGACAAGCGCAAAGCGCAAAACGGAGAAGTATGAATTGGCCTTTAAGCTAGGAATCCACCAATGTTGATTTTCAAGCCGATTTTGCATTGTGACTTGCTTTGCAATTGGGATGCTTTGCAACTGGGCATTTGATCGCCACAGTGGACTCGCGAGACACGATTTCCACCAATGGCAAAGATGTGGTCAATTTCAGTTGGCGACCGGTATCAGTTCCTTGCAATCGTATTCAATCGCAGGTAGCAGGTAGCAAAGCAAGTCGCAATGTAGAAAATCAGCAGTGGATTCCAAGCTTTAGCTACACACCAGGTGTCACCCCCGCATATCGCCTCCCAGCAGCCGCACAGTAGAACTCCAGATTCATCATTGAAAGTGACCATCCCCCACCCACACCCCCTCTGCAAGCTGTTTAGGGACAGCATTGCGAACCATGAAGAGGATATTTCACCCTCTTCCCCCACCGACTACAAGCTTTTTAGAGCCACCATGGGAGTATTTTGGTCTCCCCATGTAAACTTTTTCAAGACAAGTATTGAAAGCCACCATTGGGATATTTTGGCCTCTTTGTAAATGTTAAAGACTTTTTCAAATAAAATGCTCAGAGCAGTCCACAAATATGTCTAGTCCTTTTTCTGTATTAAGGTCATGGATCTTAGTCCTGTGAGGAACCTGCACACTAACGTCACGATGTGGCGCTGCAAGCTGTTGTACCGAAGTCTCTTTTTTTCTAACATTATTTCCATTTATTTCCGGCGCGAAAATAAACCATTTGTGTTCGTCGACCGATGGTAAAATTTACATCATCGTGTAGCAGATGAAATTTTCTTTTAATCTCATTCCTTTTTTTCTTAAAATGAAGAGATACAATGGCGACAAAAGCAACGTCTTTTGTGTCTTTGTGTCATTTTCCCTGTAGAAAAATGTACAGGAAATGTTTCCATGACGCAACGTCAACACCTAAAATGACGTCGTTTTGGTACAAGCGCTTGCAGCGCCGACCTGTCGGGATAAACCGCAGGGCGGGTTCCCCATTCCTATTCTATCAGAGAACAACACGTGCATTGGGATCAGAATGACGAGCAACCAGGATGTAGTGTAAATACTAAAACCTGCGCAAATAATCATGAATACCAGTTTTTGCATATCTTATTTCATTTGACTCGTAAAAATAACCAAGTCTGATGAAGTAAACTGTGAACTTTTCCAGGTTCTACAGTATTTGTATTTGACTTTTCTGTCAGGGCTGATGCTATATAGCATTATTGGCCCCGTGGTAAGTACGGAGGAGGCCATCACAAGCTACTCTATTCACAAAGCATTGATTCATGCAGTTAAACAGAGAGGGTGATCACTATTGCTCATTTGCAAGACCCTCATTGTGCTGCCTCAACCCAACAAAGGATGTGCATACTTATCAAGTTTTGAGGACTTCATGCTGGTCTGTCAGGGTCTGTGCACACTGGCAACATTTGTCCAACATTCGGAGTAAAGACCGTGGCAGACTGCCACATAAGCAATACGTCGGGAAAGCATTCAACCAATCAGGGAAGCGGTAACACGACCGAAATCCCTCCCGAAGAATCTGATTGGTAAAAACCCTGCACGACGCGCCAGTCTGTCATTGGCTTGAGAACACCTTGTTGGACAAATGTTGTCTAGTGTGTGTATGGGGAAACATGTTGTTTGAATGTTGCTATAAAATTTGTTGGCTAGTGTGGGATCAAGAGATCATGTTGCTCAGGTACGCTGTTCAAATGTTGAAATATTTTGCCAGTATGCGCAGCTTTAACCCGAGTCTGCTGAAACAACCACAAACAACAAATGCGACAACTAATTTGGTTCATGAATATCAAAGCAAACCCAGCAGATGCATGATTCACACACCCATTTGATAAGAAATGATAAGTTAAATGTACTCAGGGACAAGGAAGGCATGATGGGATATGCAAAGACCAATCACAATGTATTTGCTCACCAAATTGATAATAGGGACAGCATGACGAAACGTCTTTAGATAAATGGGACCAAACACTCATCTTTGGACGTCAACCTCATAGTTTGGGACAGACAAATCTCGTAAATTGTGACCTCAACTACTTATCTTTAAAACCAACGCCAATACTTGTGTCCCCATGACCTGGCTGATGGAAGTCCTACGACAGTCTTGACATCAAAACCGTTATCTTTGAACTTAATTACAAGGCAGAACTTGATTTGAAGACCATCACTTAGACAAGGAAACATCACGGACACCACACCCACACCCATCCAGCCGACAAACGGTCAGCAACAGGTAAGTGTTTCTTCTTGTGTGTCTACGTGTACATCGGCATGGCCCAGCCCATGGAAAACCATTGGTACAGCAAGTCACGGTCCTGATATTCCCAGCCGTGTCATGTTTTGTCCTCTGGTCGTCATTCGCCTGTACTTGTAGAAAACAGACTCGTGACTGTTTAATTCACAGAGCCTGAGGGCTGAGTGTGTCAGAGTCATGAAAAACTCAGTCATGCTGACAAATATCACACACCAGATGGACACTCTGGGTAGACCATGGAAGACCTTTAGAAAATTGGGGGGGGGATCTTCTTTCCAAGTAAAGCCTTACAAATGAGATGATCAGGCCCCGGCCTAGGAGACTTTAATTTGCTCTCGTCTCATGTACTCTTCTTATTCTTCTTCCTGGATTCAACAGCACTTTGTCAAGCCTCAAGGGCAATATTGACTCAGTGGGAGCATGACTCTCAATACCTTGAATTGTATCAATCATCTGAGTCTTCAAATTTATACTTCCTCATTTGGGGCATTAGCCAATTTGGCATCAGGAAATGTCGAAGACTGTTGAAAGTGTAATTTTTTGTTCAATAGCTAATCAGGAGGCAGGGAAAATTCGATACTGGCCTTACTTGGTGAATTAACCAATCTAAAGCCAGGGAATGTTCCAAAATTGTTGATGCCAAAGCTGGCGAGAAACGTTGCTGCATGTTAGTGCGAGTTCAAACTGACCTTTCTTCTTTCAGAACCTGCAAGATGGAGGCATGGAGCAACTTCACCATCAAACACAAGCCAGAAACGACAATCAGCTGCTGTGGTGCCCAAGACCAGGAACCACAGTACTGCACCGTTATCATGCAATGTCCCAGACCACAACAATCAAGATGTAGATCCAAGCGTAAAATTATCGCAGGTGTTGTGATTCTAGTTCTACTGATAGCATCCGCATTAAGCATTTATACCATGACAGCCACAGAAAATGGGCAACAACACATACGTGAAACAGTCGAATCATTTTTAAGTGAGGACACACTCTACACCAGAGGGATTAAACATGTTGCCCCGATGCGCTGCAACAATTGCTTCCCATTTGATCCCAAACTCCTCATCAACAATGTAGGAGTGTGTAGTCAATCAGACCGAAAGGTAACATTACTGAATCTTGNTAAACTAATATTCAGACAAGTTTATCTTGAAACGAGGCAGCTGAACTACATGTGCCATATCTACTACATGTAATGTATGATGTACTATGTGTGTAAATATATCTGCAATCGTACTAAAATTTGAGAAGAGTTTGTTTGTGTGTTTGTTTGCAATTTTCTCCATGACTGATGGCCCCCAAACTTGGTATGCACATGCAGACAGACCTGGGAAGTGTCCTCACGAAGCTCAAATTTTGATATGATTTATAGTTTTCGAAATATCAACCAAAATAACAATTGACCCGAAATATTGCTTCAAATACCTGCATGAAGAGAATCAATAGTAACACTGCCTGGTCCTACATTTTTTTATCTTGAAACAACCCTACTGCTGAGGTAATCAGTGGTTCTAATCTCTTGCAACCTAGGTCACAGCTCACAAGAACCACTGATAACCTCTGCATGACTGAAAACTGAACTCTTCAATGGTTTCATCTATACAGGTCATTCATACACAAATTTAGCATGACAAACATGTTGATGTAAAAGTAAAACCACAGTAGATTTGTTGACCAGGAGTACTCTAGAATATTCCAGAGGATTTTTAGAGCATTCGGTAGCTGGTCATAACTTTGATGTGCATGCATCAGAGAGAAGCTGACGAGAGAGAATATGACGACATAACTTACCTCTTCTTTGTTAGCTAACTCCACACCCTTTCCAAGACCTATCGCATGGAACTGATTGGCGAGTAGCCTGGCCATGTGACTGATCTGACCCTCTGTACCCGCCGCAGCTATGGGTGTGTACGTTGCTTGGAATGTCGGGGGCATATTATCTGGCAGCATAACCTGCAAAATAGAGAATAATGCTTGAAGCCATTTGATGATAATTTGTAACACTCAACCTGTACACGTAAGTCAAGGTTGATATCCATTTATACCCTAAGACTGAGAGAAGCAGGCAAGGACTGAAGCCCACTTTGTAAATCTCATTCAAAGTGACGTTCAACACAGTGACAAAACCTTAAGTTATAAAACCTAACCTCTCAACTGACACCTCAGAGTTAGCCTCAGAGGGCAGAAAGCGTATTGTGCTATGAAACATGACATATAACAAAGAAGTTTCAGCCATTTGTTCAGTCTGCAGGTGGCCAGGACTCACCATGCTAACTAGGACAAGATCGGCAACATTCTCAGGAGTCAGTTTTGGGATGATGTCCTCCGTTGTCACATCAATGGGTGAAAGTTTCACAGGTTTAATCTCTGGCACAGTTTCTGGTTGTTTACTTTGAGTGATGGGAACGATGTCTTCATCATCCAACGTCGAAGAAGGGATGTCCATTTTCTGTTTTTTGCTGGCATTTGATGTAGATGCCTCCTGGTCATCCATTTTTCTCTTCCGCTCGTCAACTTTTGGTAATGCTTTCAAGACCTATGTAGGTAAACAGTAAGATAAAGAATGCTTTCAAGACCTAGTGCTTTCAAGACTTAGGTAGGTAAACAGTAAGATAATGAATGCTTTCAAGACCTAGGAAGGTAAACGATAAAGTAAAGAATGCTTTCAAGACATATGTAGGTTGAAGGTAAAGGTAAGAGAGGTGGCCAATAATGCTGGCATGCGAACACTGGAATAGAAACCGAGATTCCCTGACAGCAAACCAGAGCCCTCATTCGCTCCACCAAGCTGGTATCATCACCTACCTCAGCATTTGTAGCCCCAAGATCAGTCAGCAATGTTGTGATATGCGTCCTGTAGTCGTATGAACTTGGGTGTCTCAGTAACTGTAGTAGTTGCATCTTTAGGTTCTTCCTCACACTGCTTACTTGTGATTTGGCCAACGTTGGTGGAAGATTGACTGGAAATACAACACAAGATCAGTAATCGGTGAAGAAATATGGACAGATCTCAAGCTGGCTTCTTTGTTCACTTCTGGTCTTGGATTACTTCCTTGTCACAGATTGATGAGTTCACTTGAAAGAAGCCCAGTTTGTTAAGAAAGACAATCAGATATCGAAATCATGGCTTAACTGGTCAACTTGAAAGCTGCCATCAATCAAATGACCAGGGGTTTGTTATGGAATGAATGTTAACTGAATTCTTACCATGCAAAGATTCAAATCCCTGTATGACCTTGGACATGAACTGAGGTCTCTGTTTGCCGATCATGGTTAATGAACTCATAGTGGTGATGAGATTCACACTGGAAAACAAATGAGAGGTTTTGAAGAAGAAAAATACAGTGGAACCTCCCTTAGCAGACACCTCTGCCTGGACACTCTATAAAGGACACATTCCAGTCCTGCCATTTCCATTCATTCTCACCCCTGTAATCAGTACATCTTACACAGGTGATTAAAGATCTTGGCAAATGAGAAGCAACCAAAACATACCTCGATATATGTGCAGATGCCTCGAACTCTAATAAGTTCTCAAATGCCTTGATACCCTCCCTCTCCATCTTCTTCACCTCAACCGTCCGATGTTCTGGTGGTATTTGATCTAAACTTATGTCATTTTCATTCTTCTTGGGAATATCAGAATCCTGAAAAGCACAAATAAGGGATTTAGCCGAAGTGTATTTTCTGAAAGGCGAGGGGACATGTTCAAGTAACAGCCATAGTTAGCTCTTTGGCAGAAGAGGATGATTTTCATTTGCCCGCAGCAGATTCAGTCAATTCATTAAGATCAGAAGTGACTGTCTGTGCTATCAGACACTGGATCTCGTGCAGCCAGTGACAGCCCACAACCTACAGAGGTGCTTACGTGTTAAGCTGTGACACCTAATGGAGAGATGGACAATAAAATTGGCCACAGAGTAGCAGTGGACAAATCCTTCCTATCAATATCATAGATAAATGCTGTCATACCTCTGATCTCTCTGATAAAGTGATTACCACCGTCTCGATGAATTTTACAGCATGGGTACGGATTCTGAAAAGTGTACAGATGGTGACTTTTATCACAAATTCTAACAGAAGCACCTCAGGTTGATCACAATTTTCAATCAATCTTGTATCTCCCATGTAATCATTATACACACTTTAGGGCAAGTGAATATCCAATGTTATACCCTAGCTTTAAGCACAGAGTCACTCACCCATCATTTTCAGAGTCCAACATGGAAATAATGCGCTCCTTCATCCGACAAATGTACAACCATGTCTGCACCATCAGGTCTGAGACAGCTTTTGACTTGACTATCCACTGTAATAAGAAACATTCACACAGTGATACTTCAGTGTTTTAGTGAAGATTATGGACACAAAGTTTCCACAATCAGAACAAAGAATCAAGGACACCTACCTGCAGAGCTATCTTATACAACTGTGTCATGGATAAGATGACCCGTTTCTGCACGTTAACATTCTCATCTTCCAACAACATATTCAGATTACCAATAACTTTGTAAAGAACTTCTGTATCCACTTTGCTGAAATGGAATAGGAAAAATTCTGCAATGTGGCATCTCCATTCAAATGTTTTGAAAAAGAATTCAAGCATGATTGAAGAACTCGACTCGCATGACATGCATGAGAAAGGATACACTTACCATGCTTCCTCCATGAAACATACAATGAACTTTCTGACATCAACAGATTTGTCATTCTGGAAAGCTAGCATCTCCTGCAATGGCAAAATTATGCCATTTTTTTGGACATTTTGAAGCAATTTATGACATGCTGATAAGTGACATCAGGTCAAGAGACACAACATTCCCACTGTTTTGCTTAACAGATATTTGACATTCGGTATGAAATGAAATAACTGGATTGGTTTCTTTAAGCATTTGATCTATGCAGAACAGGAATACCAACTCACATCCAGGAAATTGTCCAATAAGTTGGGGTCTTTGTGTTGATGATCAATTCTTGCACCTGAAATAAGGAGATTCTTGGAATGAAGTGAAGTTTGAAAGTAGGAAATGGGGAATTAAAGGTATTTGCGGACTGCTGCTGTTCATTTGATTTTCTGACATGATGTGAAGTCAAGTGCAAGTGACCAGGCAGTCAGAGGCATACCTGTTTTAAGTTATTCAGCTTCTGTGCATCCTTTTGCATCAGCGATGCTTGATTCAGGAGATCAACAACCTGAAAGTGGAAAGTTATGAAAACATTAAGAAAGCCATGTGAAAAGTGCAACATCATTCTAGGTATACCAGCCATTGCAGCAGATCACTGAACTAGGGGCCAGGGCCTAGGCCTGTTGTTATATTTGGCTACACCTGAATATAGGACCTAGGCCTAGGCCCATTTCATGATTATGGGAATCAAATAGAATGATGTGGTACTTGCAATTGCATGCTTGATTGATAGGCCTGGGAATGACAAGACAACCACATGATACATACACCATGACCCAATGGACACTGTCACTGTCACAGTGACAACGTAGGCCTAGGCCTATGCACCAGTAGAATAAGGGAACACCTACAACAATATTGGCTCTGCTGTGCTTTGCGATGCGGCCAGGCAGAAGAGGCTCAGGGCATGCAGGGGTTAGCTTGCTTCCTTGGCCAAGCTGGAGTCCAAGACTGTCAATACAATAACAACAGTAAACAGAAAAGCATAAAGCCATAGGATCATAGGCCTAGGCCTAACTGCTGGTGGCCACCAAGTGAAAACAGGCAACAACATTGGATCTTGAATTACAAGGCAAGGCCTGTTTCGTCAAATCTCCCAGGTTCCCTTCTAACACAAGCATCACTATTTTAGTCTGCATCACCATGTATCAGACTCTTCATTCACTCATTCGGCCTATGTCAGTCGGTGCCTATGTAGACACGACTCTGACATGTCTGATGCATTGGGAGTGCCTGTGCTTTTTCTGTTCATTTTCATATTGGATTTTTCGGGATATGTACCCGGTCATATATGCTCATTCCCTCAAGAGTAGCTGCTTCTTCGTCCTGAAAGAACTGAGAAGCAGTACATCTTCTACTTTCTGCAGCCATATTTTGTTCGATCTATTGTTTTAATCAGCAGAGATAAAGCTTTATTTGACAAAGATTTTTCTCATGCTGTTCAATATGGCAAATATACTGCCGTAAGGCATTGTCGCAATATTTTATGATTTGGAGAATAAGAAGCTTAAAATTTAATTACAAATCTACTCTTTTCCGTTTGTCTTTTCCCTGGCAATCATAATAAAATAGTATTTTGAAATTATTCGTTGTAAATGTACATGAAGGTTGCCGCAATTAATCAGAGTATAGTTTGGTTCCAAAACCCACCGCTAGGGCTGAACTAATCAGATGTAGAGTTATTATAGTCATCACCTGTCCTTGTGAAGTTGGAGCGTTACGCCTAGCGGTGGCTTCGGGAACCAAAATGACGTCGATAACGCAGAACCCGTGTATTTCAGTGCATTTACCGTACTCAGCGGATAAAAAGTTCATGAAAAATCATACTACAATAAAATGTATTTTAAAAAACGAAACAGACGCTATACAGGTCAATAAAAGTTAGTACGAATCGCCTATTTTTGCATGACTAAGAATGAACTGATGGATTCACCTAATCTGCATAGCATTATGAGAAATCACGAAATCTTTGATTCCCAAATTTGGTTTCATAACCATTCGTAAACAGTCGGTAATATCCGGAAAACTTGATGACGTAGCACTAAATTTGCATAGCATGATGAGAAATCACGAAATCTATTGCTTCCCAAGTTTTGCTTCACAATTGTTCGTAAAGAGTCGGAAATATCCGGAAAATATGATGACGTAGTTTGTAATTTGCATAGCAAAATGAGAAATCATGAAATCTGTGTTCCACGCCATTCTTTATTAGTTACATCGCACCGCAAGGAATGTCACATGATGAAATCTGTCACAAGTTTGAGTCAGCTGACCGACCAGGAAAATGATCACTTGACATCTTACCTTGAGTCTTGTTGCAAGGCATGCCAAGAAGTGTCAGCTTTACATTTTCGATTTCACATAATCCGACAAGATGATCTCACAGAAAATCACTCTCATTCTTGCGGTTATATTGTCGTTCTCATTGCAATCTGGCTTCTGTTTCTTTGGGAGTAAGAAAGAGTTCAATTTATTTTCTTCAGAAGAATAGGCAAGGCCTAGGCTAGGCCTAGATTGATTATAGTTTCACTTTCATCGCCCGCCACTGCCCGCCTAGGCTGCATGCAGGCAATGATGAAGGGTAGGCCAAGTCTCAGAACCTGACTTTATTCATCGTTTCCATGACGTAACAAATCCCGCTCACCGGCTTTGCCCTGACTGATCTGATGTCGACGTCAGCAGTGTGGCAGATTTTCTCCATGATGATGCCCTCAGTTCGATAACATTTTTCTGATTTCTTGACAGGTCCAAGTTTCATGAAGATCAGGCAAATAGTAGAAGAGCATCGGAGACATGAGGTATTGAAGCAACTGTATCAGGAACAGATGACGTTTCCCGAATTCTTCGTCAGGACTCCAGTTGTTGATCAGTATTTTACTCAACCTCTAGACCACTTTGATCCAAAAATACAGGTAAGAAAAGAAGTGAATTCAGTTTTACTTGCAACAGAATCAGTCCTCAATCTTGTGAGACTACTGGGGTACTTTTTGCAGGGATACTGACTTCATGATAAATGATATACCGGTACCTGTAGTTAATGTTATGATGATGTAATCAAAGAAGGAACAAGCCTCAGTCCATCAAATTCTGAAAGTGTCAGTTCAACACTTATTCTTCACAGAGAACATATCAACAAAGGTTCTGGGTGAATGATGCGTTCTGGAAAAGACCAGATGGACCAGTGTTTCTTTATATCGGCGGTGAAGGCGCTCTTTCATCTTATGTGGTCCAGGCAGGTTAGTTCCTCTAAAGGAAGGGTTTGTCAATTTTTCTGATCATCATCATCTAGTGGTGAGACTCTAGGCCTAGGCCTACTTTTGAAACATCAATCAAGTTCATGATCTTTAGGAAAGTGAATCTAAATGTGAGACCTTGAAAATAACATGACTGTTGATACCAATATAAAGTCTCTTTATTTCAGGAGAACATGTTGATCTTGCCAAGAAGTATGGTGCTCTTGTTGTGGCTGTTGAACACAGATATTACGGTGCTAGTATAAATGCTGATGGCCTTGAGTTGCAAAACATGCAGTATCTGTCCAGCCAGCAGGCGTAAGTACCTGGACCACTCTCTTGTCAGAGGCCAGTAACTGTAAAATGGCCAAAGCAGTCTTGTCAGTTCCAACAAGCCAATTATCTTCCACAATACACATGCATCTCATTCTTTCTTTCCAGTTTGGCTGATTTGGCAAGCTTCCATGCATTTGCCTCCCAGAAATACAAGCTGACAAGAAGGAACACTTGGATCTGCTTTGGGGGAAGTTATCCTGGGGCTCTCTCTGCCTGGTTCAGACTCAAGGTGAGTAACATAGATTCTGCTTACTCTATCAAAATGTACCTCAGGTCATATTGGCTAGGTAAACAGCAGGAGGAAACTGGAGCACCGGGAGAAACCTGCACTGTCAAAGAGAGTTGCCCTCTCTGAAGTGTGAGTCCGCCCAGGGATTGAACCAGGAACCTTAGGGCTGATAGGTGCCAATGTTTCCATTCTGCCACTATGCCATTTCGGAATTAATCTTCTGATATCCTGGACTTTCTTTTCAGTACCCACACCTTGTTTATGGTGCTGTGGCATCGTCAGCTCCCGTCCATGCCAAAACCAATTTTGAAGGCTACAATAACGTGGTTGCCGCCAGTCTAGCTGATCCTGTTGTGAATGGTTCAAAAAAGGTACGGTAGGGTATTCAGTTCATCTAAACAAGTCGACACTTCCTGAAACTTAAAGAGACACTTCTTAGGTTTATCAAGTCAGTGCCATCTTAAGACCTATGCTTCTTGACAATCACTGATATCTGCTTATGATCTAGTCAAATATTCTTTGAAAATTCTGCAGCTGAATTTTGTGACTTGTGGCGTCAGCAGTGTCAGCTTGGAATGGAAAAAGTTGCCATCTTCCAATAGTTCTTTAAGTCACAGTAAATATTGAGTACAATATGATTCTGTCCCTATTTCAGTGTGTTGCCCAGATTAAAGCTGCCTTTTCGAAAATCGATGACTTGATTGAAAAACACCAGTTCACAGACTTGGCACGAGATTTCCTGTCGTGCCAGAAGCTAAACAGTTCCTATGATGTGTATCAGTTTGTGAGCAATCTGGCTGGGAGTTTCATGGGCGTGGTGCAGTATAACAAGGAGATGCCAAGTATGGATATTACTGCTATATGCAAGGAGATGGAATTGGATAAGAATCCTTATGCCAGTTTGATGAAGCTGAACAAGGTTTGTTTGGCATCTTTTTTAAGCATCATTTCATTACTGGTGGTTGTACATGTACAGAATTCCCATTTGTGATTTGCAGACTTGCTTCTAATAAGTAACGTATAGCTGAGTTCTCTCATCCACAGGACTTGCTCGCCCAGACTGGAGAGAAATGCGCCGACAATTCTTGGTCAAATTACATGAAGCAGTTAAAGAATACAACAGTTAATCGCCAGGCTGCTGGCGCCGGGATGAGGCAGTGGCTTTATCAAACATGTACACAGTTTGGATACTGTGAGTATAGTCAGATCTTTGTTCAGAGCTTAGACCTTGAGATCTTTCCCTTCGGCCTAGATGGATTATATGTCGATGCATTTCACCTCTTATCAATTCATTTCTTCACTTCCTTCCAGATCAAACCTGCGATGCCAACACGACTTGTATCTTTTCCAAAGCAATGACACTCGGCCCCAATCTTGCTATATGTGGCCTGGTGTTCGGTATAAGTCCATCACAAGTTAACAAAATGGTACAATTCTCAAATGATTATTATGGTGCCGATCAACCAAGGGGAACTAGAATCATGTTCGTGAATGGTAAGTGTCTGATTGTTGTTCAGCATTGCTTGAAAAGGGAGGCAAGAAGCCTCAATCACACCGTGTGGCAACTGTTACACACACACACTGCGTTCATGTTGGTATCATTATTTCAGGATCTATCGATCCTTGGCATGCCCTGAGTGTTCTTGCCGATGAGAGTACCACAGAGATTGCCATCTATATTAACGGGACCGCCCACTGTGCCAACATGAGTTCAGGTGGCATCAATGATCCTCAGTCTCTCAAGGATGCACGTACAGTAAGATCATTACTTCACCTTTATCAGGGTCACTAGCTTTAAATCAAGTATGTACTGTGTCTTTCCCAGTTGGATCCCATACTTACGCGATCTAAAGGGTGACTCGATCACTTTCACAGTGAACTTCTCCACTGCGGCCACAGTGAACTTCTCCACTGCGGCTCCAGTTCCTTATAGATTTCATCTAAAAAGTCAAAAATGAGTCCAAGGTAGAGCTCATGGCTCTCGACTTAATACCCATATTCTAATTCCTGTAATTACATGCACAATACTCATATCCTGTTGTCTCTTTTTACAGGAAATTTCAGCCGGAATCCGGCACTGGCTGGAACAGGCCAGGTTAGAAGTTAGCAAACTGCAACGATAAATTCATGTTGTAAAGGATTGACGACAATGATGTGAACGTACTTAAAACTGCAGGATAAATTTTGTGACAAAGCATTTTTTGGACTCAGTTTACAGTTTTTAAGGTGTTCTTTTGAATGACTAATTTTTGTAAGTTCTCAGCTGAATATTTCTACAGTTTTACCACTTTTTTCTGATTTGAAAGTTCTCATCAGTTCATCGGTTCAACATTTACAAAGTACTTAAAACATTCAGCTTGCTTTTGCTTATTGTAAAAAAGATATCAACTGTATATAAGTTTCATTATTATATTTTAGTTTTTGACATGATTTATCACGATGTTTAGAGCCGGCCATTGTAGTTACAATGTCTGGATAGTGATTTAAGTGTACTTACCAGTCCAATGACTTCATTAGAACCACTCATATCTGTTTATAAATTGTCAGTGGACCCTCTGTGATCTAATGTAATGCATACTGTAATCAAGTGTGAATTGTGATTTGATGTTTATATTTAGAAATCTTTTATACCGGTACTCTGATACTTGTAGCTCAGATTTCTACAATAAAGACTTGACATACAACATGTTCTTTGGCTGGATACCACTTTGTTATTTCAATGCAGATCTCTCACAAGATACCCCAATTGGTTGGATTAGGCCTGTGTATCACATTCAGTGGTCTGGACCAGGCAAATATCAACTTGACTCGTTCCACAATCCTGGCGTAATCTGACAGTGGAATGGGCTATATTTACCGGTATATGCAACTTACACCACCACCTGCATACAATAGGAAAAATAGGATCACCAAGAGATCTCACAACCACGTGAGAGCTGCTGCAAAATCATGATATGACAAAAGAAAGTGACTAATAAATGTATGGCAATTAGAAGGAATTTAATATTAGAGTATACCTACAAAAATACATTGTTTACACTTCGTTTGTCTTGAATGAGTACATGTAAAATACTGAGGATGGAAAAAAAGTTTATGGGCAAAAAGCAGGATTGGTTTTGATGAATGTTATTTTGGTATGAAGGTTGCATTGAACCCCTTGCAGCTACTACATGGCACGGTTTAACCTGCTGGCCATAGAGCATTTCCTTTATGGCCTCCTAGTTGGCGCGCTGGCCTCAGAGAGCATGATGACTACATGGATGGCCATGGGTGACTAGCGCGCGTGTAATACAAAGGTGGTGAGTTGGGAAACTCCCAAGTCTTACCTGGGACTTGGGTTTATGAAATGAATGAGCTGGAGAAATAAGCTGAGCGAATAATAAATTCAGATGTGACAGGAGAAGAAATTGAAATGTGAAATTGAGGATATCAACGTTATCCAGATCTGGATTTCTGGAGATGAAGAACTAACACAACGTACGGCTTACTACTTGACTACGCGAGTACAGAAGGCACTAGGAGTTGAGCTCTAAAGTCAAATGAATAACTGTTTTCTAGTTCTACATCACACTCATATTGAGGGACAGTCCTTGCAGAA
Source organism: Notospermus geniculatus (assembly GCA_002633025.1). Classification (NCBI taxonomy): domain Eukaryota; kingdom Metazoa; phylum Nemertea; class Pilidiophora; order Heteronemertea; family Lineidae; genus Notospermus; species Notospermus geniculatus. The sequence continues at coordinate 428,306 of NMRB01000310.1, read as the reverse complement.
TCTATCCGAAATATATACTGTATATTGCGACGCATACTGTGAGCACTGTACACCATGTTTAGTGCTAGTCAATCCAGTATTTAGAGTGCCATGCTAACAGATGTAACACACGATTGTAGCAGCTCACATGGGTGAGCTAACACCTGCCATCAAGCTACATTACCGGTATACTAACCTTACACTCATTATGCATTACTGTTGCATTCACATTTTTAAAATCCAGTTCATGGGTGTATGAAGAAAGTCCAGTAAATGCTTTTACTTCACTTTTGTACAGGGCACTCCAATGCATTTGTACAAGAGAAAGGAAGTACAGTCAACTCTCGTTATACCGCCTATCGTTATACCGCCACAGACAATTGATATTCCCGCTTGAAGGCATTTCAACATTGGCAACAACAATACACTCGTTGTACCGCCACTGGCGGTATAACGAGATTCGACTGTAAAACTATTTACTCATTTTCATTCATACTACCCATGTAGTGTATGAGAACATAAAAATAGACTATACAAATAAAATACAACTTAAATTATCAATAATTTACACAGGCAAATATTAAATCTACACAACTGAAGTCCATATGCCAGTACTATTCAGGACTTTTTGCAAGTATTTTCATGAACATTACATTAAAAGTTTATTTTTCCAATATTGATATGCACTTTACCCCTACTTTATCCTCTTGTGGCCTGGATACATCACATCATATCAACTGATGAAGAAACTTTAGATTTCAGCATCCTGTCCAATTGACTTTGTCCTGTATTAGATGCTAACTTCTTGACCAATGTGTCATGGTTGAGTTTGACTGCCACGTCATATGGAGTTTCTCCTTTGTCATTCTTTTGTGAAGCTTTAGCACCACAGCTAAAATGACAACAGTGAGAGGTCAGATGAGGGAAAAGGGTGAAAATGTGAATAAAACAGGATTCTAAATCTCACAATTTATCCACTGTTGTTGGTCACCTTCACCATCATGCAAAATGCTTTAACCCTTTCGTTGCGTCAGCCATTATTACGCAATGCCACGCAGTGCTGCGCCTCAGTTCGTCCGTGGAGGCACCTCCCAACGGCGCCAAAAAAATACAAAAGTGTCGCCATCTATTGGTTCCTATTGGATACCATTTTTAAAGCTGCTACGGCCAGTGCGTGACAAGTATCAAAGCTGAGGGGCATGACGTGCACTGCACGTCACCCGCACGGGACTGCGCATGTGCCATGGCGTGTATTGCACGTCAAACGCACCAAAAGGGTTAAGTATAAGTGAATGCGAAGAACTGGACGTTCCACTTGCCTCTGCAAGTCAGGAGGCCGATTGCACAACCAGTGATGTCTTGACATGGGGAATTTCCAGAAATTCTGGAAACCAGTGAGAAATGAAGACCAGTTCCCCACTGAGTTACCACTGACAATCAAGGAAGAAAGCTGTGAAATTAATACTGTATCTACCTACCCAAGTAATGCATCAATAACTTCATTCCAACTTGAACCAAGGGTGACAGCTTCATGGAGGGCACTGTTGCCTTTCCTGAAACATCAGCAATGCTATCTGTATCACAAACGAACACAAGACCCATTCCATTGGCAGGAAAAAGACAGGGAAGGGACAGGAATGCTATTTCTACAGGGTCTATAGATCAGTTTCGCTAGCGCCATCTTGCCAATAATCAGGTCATCACCATGGGAATGCCTAGTCCTGGCTCTACACTGGTGCCCGGTCCCAACATAGCCTACGCATGCGCAAATAGGTTGTCAACGGGAAAGCGTGCTGTTTTTCATGGATCGTCGCTGACAAAACATCAAGTTTTTCACGGTATCTGACCTGATCTTCATGAATAATGAATCGAAGTAGTTCCTCATGATTAGAGCAAACGTGTTAGGGCCTAAAATTAAAATTTACAATGACTAGTCACTCGATAAATGCACAAATACTGCGCAGCTGAAAAATCCGCGGAATTTTCATTGCTTTTAACGTTGGCAGACAACTCACATCCGGGTTCTTTTCCCCCAGTGGGGGCCGCATGCGCGAGATCCCCATGACGACGACCTAATTTTGGCAAGATGGCCGCTAGCGAAACTGATGTATAAGGGCAATAATGCTGTGTTCAGCCCGAGATTTGTTCCACATGTTACTCACGTTGGTCCTTTCTTGTTGACATCTGCACCGGCTTGGACGAGGACAGGGATGGCATCAACGTGTCTGTTTATAGCAGCAACATGCAAGACAGGCTGACCATCCTTATTGGTACAGTTGGTGTTCGCCCCCTAGAAACAGAGACACTAGTGAGTAATACAGTCTGTTAATAGATGGGATGCCAAGTTCTTGACCTAAGAGCTCTGTAGCCAATCACTGGCAGTGAGCACATACTTACAGATTCGATAATCTCTTCTATTTCAGACACCCGCCCCTCGCCATTCTTGCCAACTTCCCTCAGGAGTTCACGATCTTCTTGCTATTAATGAAACGAACATGATATCTTAAAATACAGAACAATATCCCAATAAGCACTTAGTGAAATGATGTAGTGCATATCCAAACACCCCTCTCATCAGCTGATGGCAAAGATTAAGAATGAAGACCGAGTGTCAGAACATAGGCCTACTGGCTCAGACACAGAACAGAGTGTTCTGTAGTGAAATTTCACGCTGGACCACAACTTACACTAAGTTTATCAACCTTCACAGGTTTCTTAGGAGTCTTCTTCTTGGTTCTTCTTTTGTTTTCATTGGTGCTGTCTGCAATAAGAAGAGGAGAGTGTCTTCCTTTGCTGTCATGCACATGGATTGAAAAAGGTATTAGAAATACACTAGTCATGCATGATAGGATCCCTAAAATCATCACATTTGGGCCGAATGTGTCCCCGGTAGAGTCTCTACTCTCAATCAAGGTTGAAACAGGTCAGTGCCGAAGGTGTCAGTGCCGAAGGTGTCCTTGAACGAGTGATTCCAAGGTATATTCTTTATCAACTCACATATTGAGTTTTCACTCCTGTAGCTATCAATACTTCCACGTCTGCCTTCCGTCAGTGTACTCAGGAATTCTCCTTTCCCGAGGCCGAGGGATTTCCCTGTGAACGGATCCTTGTTGCCCCGCAGGGCAAAGTTGATGGTCAGACACACCTCATAACCATCTTCCTCAACCTTGGCTGACAACAGCTGTAAAACAAGGAAATTGATGACGAAAGTATCTACCGTACAACAACCAAATATGGAAGTGCACTATGATTATGAACTGAGAGCTGCAAAACCTGGATGTCGCCTAGACAAGACGCCAGCACTTGGACCTACCTTTCCCATCCTGGGTTCACCGATAAGGGCTCGGAACTCAGCATCATTCTGAGCATGTGCTCTCAAGTATCCGCAGACATGATCCATCTGTTTTCGCCAGAAACCTTAAAAGAAACAACATAGACGATGAAATCTGTTTTCGAAATGATGGAGAGAACGTGTTTGTCAGCTATACTGCAAATTTCAGCAGTACTCACCCCTGCCAGGACTGACTGCAGTCAACAACGGCCGCCTGTCCTTCAGGTTCTTCTCATAAGCAGTCTTATCTTCCTCCTCCTTTTGTTTCTGTCCAATACCCTTCTCTGACGGGTAGAAGAGACCCACTGTTTGTGTAGCAATGTCGGACGTGGGTTTTCTGACCTCATTGGGCAGAGGGAAGGCCACTGGAGACCATTGTGGCTGCATGGAGTGGGTCGTCTTACCAGTTGTCTGCGGGAGAGAGAAGGATGCAGTGAAAACAGATGCAGAACTCATGATGATTTTGAAAACAAACCAAACCGGTCAGTCTCGAAGGTGTCCTTAATAGAGAGGTTCCACTGTACATTGTACTTACTCCATCGATGAAATTGATGGACACATCGGTATTTCTGTAGTCAGTACGGCGTGGTGGATCGACCTGTTCACCACATGAACCACAAAACTTGGCGTAAGGCTGGTTGGCAGCTTTACATTTGCTGCATTTCAAGTTCTTCAGCATTTGTGTGGGCTGAAATAATAGACAATACAAGAACACTGTTAAACACACCACACTCCACATGAACTATTTCAATCACTTTCAGATGGAACTTAGTGGGAAATACAAATGCTTTGTTGATTGAAACCAAGAGATAACAGAATGAACCAAAACTAATGATGATCCTTCAGATCAGAGAATGAATTCCGCAGTAAGGACTCACCTTGGCGCCACAC
>NMRB01000310.1:412513-423650 GCA_002633025.1 Notospermus geniculatus | reverse complement strand
GTCTCTGAAAGATTTAAAGGAGGAAAACTGATAAGGCATCACTTGAACTGCAACTGAGGGAATCTCTTTTCTCTGAACATATTTACATTTGTCAGGACAGCATGTCATTAGAACCCGTCTCCACTCACCTGTCCAAGCCTGGTTACTCTCAAGCAGCTTTGTCATCAGGCTTTTAGCATGCTTGCGGGCGTTGAACTGAAAAAGATTATAACATCATTCAGATAATGGCAATGTCAATGGAAAAGCCACACAGATAACAGATTGATTAAACACAGGGTCCACAGTAACATAATGGACTTACATGAGGTCCACCATTCATTTCATAGATAAAGTTCAAACCATCGTCTGGTTCAGCTTCAGGATCAGGTTCAACATAGGTAACGTCAAATGTCTTGGTCATGATGTGGCTCTCACGGACACCATCCCTTTAACAAAGAAAGAATCATGATACGGCAATGGTACATGTATGGAATGTGGATGAGGTAAGATTAGACTAATTTGGTGCTGGATCCAGGGGCCTCCCCCATTTTGGGCTGTCAAAGCTCACTGCAGGTGCCAAGCAGAAAGAGAAAACCACAGGACTGCATCTCAAATGCCAGGAAATTGCATCTAAGACCAGCTACTTATCAAAGTTTTTCTGAACAGGGAATGTTTCAAACGAAAGGTCTAAGAGATCTTTCACATGAAAGCCTTAAGATATGCATTCCAGGTCATTTTCTAGTAGGCCTATTTGTACTTGTCTAGTCCATAAGTGATATGCGATACTCACTTGCTGACACCTATAGCTTTCACAGTTCTTTTCCCCTCTGGCAGTCTGAATGATTTCTTATACTTTATGGTGGCTTTCCCCTCCAGGGTATGGGGCTGAAATGGATCTGGTTTTGATCCATTTACCGTGAAGTAGATATCCACATTTTGTGTATCTGAAGAGTGTGAATAATAGAAACTTGATGGTGATGAGACAGAACACTACATCAAAGACTGACTGTTGTAAATGTGATGTGAAGCGCACACCAGACACAACAATCATCAGTTTCTTGATGAACAATAACAAGTGTTGATTTTGCTGATTACTCTCAGACACCACAAAATTTCGGTGTGGATTTCTCTACCTACTACATGTGTACATGCTATCTAGTAAGTCAAGTTTGCAGGCAGATGTTTAGGTTACCCAAGGTCAAAGATTCTCTCATGATTTTGAAATACCATCCACCACCCCCAAAGCTAAAAGTCCAAGATTATAGACAAGGGCCAAGGCACTCACCAGAATTGAGTTCCAGGAATGTGTTAGTGTCTATTGAGTACTTTGATTTGCCAGACATTGGTGGCCGAAGGGGCACAATGTTTGGCACTGCAACAGCACCAGCAGTCATCTTGCCTCTGGCTTTTTATTGTCTTGAAAGATGAGTTGACAGGTCAGCAAGCCAGGCTGCAACAGAGAGCAATGACATTAAAAAAATGGAATAGATGTGGGATCAGACTATACATGTACAGTGTAGGTGGGCTAAGGCCTAGGTTTAAGCCTAGAGCTCTTGCCTTTATAAAATTTTTGTGTAGCTCTAGCCTGTAAGTGTAGTAGGCCTACCGACAGGCCCGAGCCTACCTACTGAGCTCATGGTACTGGGGTAGCCCCCCTCCCCCCGCCCTACCAATCTTTGGCCTACCCCTGTAGCAATGCAAAAAATTCAATTGCTACTGGTGCGTACTGATACAGTGTCGGTGGGTAGGCCTCACCTCAACAGACTAGATAGTAGGCCTTTAATTTAAAGGGCCTTTTGGCTAATCTTATATTAATATAGGCTACTGGACCTGGACTGGCTGCTATATAAAGCCGCACAGTAGGCCTATAGACAGATGGGTCATAATCAGCGAGCATAGTCTCGGTCACCCAGCCGCTCTTTCGAATCTGGGAATCCGTTTTTCAGTACTGTGGTGGAATGAAACGGCTGGCTGCGCAAGACTAGGCCTACACGCAGCATTGGGGATTTCCCAAGGGGATTCCCCGAACCTCGATACAGGATAATGCTATAATGTGTGGTTCTATACATAATACTCACGCCTGGGAAATGAGGTTGCACTAAATTTCGGCCTAACTGGAAGTGATTAGCGGTGCATAGGGCCTAGGCCTAGGCCTACTAGCCTACTACTACTGCTGTGCGGCTTAGCAGGCCTAATAATAGGCTACTGGCACTGGTCAGGTCGGTACCATAGGCTTATGACACAGGAACTTGTACCGCTAATTACGGGGGTCCTACCCCCCTATATATATTTAATACAGACAAGGAATGAAACTCATGCCTTTTCCTGTACATGAATAGGAATGATCCGATGTCCCGTCGATTAAACACCGTTTTCACGGTCATATTCACTTTGACTCCACAAATAATGGCGTTCTAATCCATCCATCCATTGTATATGGATGGATTAGAACGCCATTTTATTTGTGGAGTCAAAGTGAATATGACCGTGAAAACGGTGTTTAATCGACGGGACATCGGATCATTCCTATTCATGTACAGGAAAAGGCATGAGTTTCATTCCTGTAGTGTAGGCCTAGGCCTATAGGGGGGTAGGACCCCCGTAATTAGCGGTACAAGTTCCTGTGCTTATGACGATGATGTGCATGATGTGACACAGTCAGAGTGACAGTGGCACTGACTGACCAACGCCTACTGAGCGGAGCCCACCCACCACACACACACACACACATCCTGACACGACACACAGCCACTAGGCCTAATGCATGCAATGCATGATGTGTGCATGTGTGTACACGCACTCGACATGCTCGATCGAGTCAATGGACGGCGAGAATATTCAGCTCTATCGACGAGAAAAATATAGAAAAATATGCATAATATGTCGGGGTTTATCATGGGAATATGTATCTAAACGTCTGAAAAGACAAACGTACGGGTATTTGAACTATTGCCGGTTTTTGAAATTACACCAAAACGGGCACCTGCCGAGAATGATTACACTTCATCTGTTCATCATGGTAACTGACGCCCCGAACTGTGGCTGAGAAGCGCGATTTTATTGGCTGCGTCGATCTGTGCATAAGCACTGAGGCACTGATAATTCATCCAATCAGCGTTTTTGTTACTGAACACCCACGGCGGTGGCATTCAATATGGTGGACAACGTCAAACAGCAGCATGACATGCATGATGAACAGGGGCCGGCATACAAACCGTGTTCTCCCCAGATAGCCTAAAGATAATCTGAGTGGAATACGATGTCATTGGCATCCAAACTTACTCTAGCTGGATCTGTCACATTTGCTGTGGGGATGATTTCCTACGTCCATTTTAAACAGCAGAAAGACAGGGAGGTCAGTCACAGCACAGGAATATGTAGGGTAAATTGTCCTAATGTCGGACACTTCTCATTTGCGATGCGGATGGCTGCCCAATCACTGCATGAGTGACATCAGTGTAGCAACAAATCTTTAGAGTCACCATTCAAAAACAAATCTGCATACTGAACATGCGCAGTAGGGCCATGGCGCGAAAACTACGCAGAGTTTTCGACGCAACACCAAAAGTACCTAATGTCGGACGGGGTTGCCTAAATGTCGGACATTCACGTTTTTTTTGACAAATATTTCAAAATGAAGATGCAAAACGATGTTTTTTCAAGAGGAGGAACTTCAATCTAGCTAATCAAAGCCGAAAATATTGAATAAATGTCACAGGTGGACTTTGGGGGGCCGAAATTCAAGGTGTCCGACATTTATTGAGACTTTGTCCGACATTCGGGACAGCGCCATTTTGAATTTGTAAAAACATTGGAAAATGCATTGCGTCCGACATTATGTGCGTGTCCGGCATTCGAACACTTTACCCTATCGTTGAAGCAGAAAGAAGGGTCCCAAATTAAGGGACCCTTACTGACAACACTTATATTACAGACAAGGAATGAAACTGTAATATAAGTGTTGTCAGTAAGGGTCCCTTTGGGACCCTTCTTTCTGCTTCAACGATACATATTCCTGTGGTCACAGCATAAAAACTAAGGCCAATGCCTAGGCCTACATAGGCCTAGCCTAGCATCTTAGTTCATGAGTTGAGTGACTCAGTCAGTCATGATCAGATCATGGAGGTACCTCCATGATCATGATGATCAGATGGTGGTGGTGTGGGGGATAATGCAAAAATGCCTTGGTTGAGGACTTGTTTTGGATTTGTGAGGGATTAGCTATGCAGTTGTGCCCCTACAACAATACATTTATTTCAGAATTTACACTATGGTGTTGTCAAAGACGTGGAACGTCAGGAGATGAAAAAAATGCAAAATCTGAAGGCACTTCAGGACCAAATAGAACTTACCAAGATTTTGAAGAATCAAAGGGATAAAGATGCATCAATGAAAAGGTTAGTTTTTTGTGAGTTACAGGGAACATGAGTAGGCCTATCAGATATATGGAATGATGGGACAAATAAATAGACTGTTGAACTAACATTCTTAGTAATTGAGTAAATGGTTCTAAGAACATTTTGATTTGTGACATATTTCCAATCTTGTGTGATACAATATGAGTTCATTTCAAAACTCTTTCCTTTTCAGAGAATCCAATGACAGCTGAGAATGTCCATCAAGGTTCTTCTAGTCCATCCCTGTGCTATGGTGCTATGTATCTTCTTGGACTTGCTCCTCAAGATTCATCAGATAGAAATTAAGGAATATGGTTTTCTGACTGACTCTTGTATTTTCAAGAACTGTGAATAGCCTAGGCTATCAATGCCGCCAGCATCTAGGTCGCATTTAAATAGATGTATGTGGACACAACTTTCCATGAATTTTGCTTACGATTTTATGCTGTCTGCAAGCTGCCCTGGTCCAAAGATGACAATGTATTGGTTACTCTAGTCTGGAAAAGGACAGCAGTGAACTGAAGGGATTTGATGGGACAATGTGACATCATATCATCTCATTCTGTGAATACTCTGCTTGTAGTGAAAGGATATGATGTGACTCGGTGATGTGCAGGTTGTGTGTATTTTCCAATAAAAGAAATGTATGTACTGTAAACTCTTTCTCTGTATTCTTTCTCATTTCCATGTGGCTGTGTAGCCTACCGTCTGAGTGGCATATGAAATGGTTTACTCTGATCCTCTACCCATGTACCCCTTGGGATGCACCCTGCTAGACATGGCAGATGAGTTGGCTGACAGATCCCAGAAAGCAGAGGTCCTCATCCCACATTCTGTAGCAGGGCTCATCCTAGCCCATCGCAAGACGCATTGATATTTGTATCAACAGCAGAGATGTTCAGAGTAAAGTGCCTTGTCCAAGATTCCACAAGCTCTTGGCACACATAGCAACCATTCTAATGCGACATTGCGTTTCTGACGGATAAAGCCAAGAGGTAAGGAGTAGCAGCTAGCAGCTCCAAGTAAGCTGCTAGAGAGGGATTATGTTGCCAGGAGACCAAAATCAATTTGAATACCCGATGGGAGTAATTGATTTCTCCCTCAGGTGAGCTCTGCTGTAGAGATTAATCGCTCACGCATGAAAAATAAGTTTGTCGGTGTGGCAGGAATGATTGTCTCTGGAATTTGCGCGGGAAAAGACGAGATGAATATTGTGTGACGCATGTCGCAATCCGGACTTACACTACATACATGGATCTGCGTCGGGGACACCGATTCCAGGGGAGAACTCGCATGCCGCGTGCACACTCGCTTCATTGAAATAGCGTTGAAGACATATTTGCGGTAGCCGCACCGCAAAACGCACTGGATTAGGAATCCGCATTGTGAACGCGCCTTACATTGACGCCGCGGACGGAACTAGGCTACCGGTAATTGATTAAAACAACATTTTATTGGACATTTCTGAGTCGGGACATAGTCCAATACATAAGACATCATTGTGAGAAAATAATGTGAGTTTCAATTCCTTAGATGCAAAATTACGCAACTCAGGGCACTTTGTTTGTCGTCATTTTGAAATCCCGCGCCTTCTTCAAATTCTGCCCATGGTAAATACAGCAGCTGAATCAACGAATGATCACCATGTTTGTATACCCTCAGGAATTATCTTATTTACTGAGTGTCTTGCCTACCAAGTTTCAATGTTACATTGTATTCCACCATGAAACGCGCAGCAGTCCACGGATAATCCGCTTGAGTGCAAGAGACAGCCATAGCGACAAGCAGCGTGGCGCTCAAGCGATAGTCGTAAAATCGTATGCTGGGAGATCAGATCGATGGGAAGAGCCAATTACTGGCCGGGATGCAGCTAGCGGAGCACCCTCATCATTAGAGTGAGAGAGAGAACTGGTATAGACAGTAGTATACTCGGCGCACGCGCTCGGAAATGTATACCATGCGGTGCGGCATGCTGCGATGAACAGAAGGATACCTATAGGTAGCAGCCAACATCCTCATCACCTCGCCAAGGATATCTTCTCTTCACAAAGGTATAAAAGGTTAGTTTTGGTGAATTCGTTTTCGTCGATATTTTTTCTTCACCCGTTGTCAACCTCAGTATAAACAGCGCGTCGCCACCCTGTTAAATTTTTGGGCAAATGTAGGTAAGACGTACATGTATTTCAACATCGCTCTTTAGGGACTGTCTCAGAATTAATCCGGTACCGGCGTGGCTCAAAGACGAACGTGAAGGTAGGACGGACGATGTTATCCATCATCTCTTACATCGGGGGAGGTGTCAAGAATGTGTTGACTTCCACAAGGAAGAAAGATAATGGAAGAATTTAGCTCGTCTCAACTGTTCCCGCTGGATTCTGACATTTAAAACGTTATCTCGTTTTAATGGGCACCAGGGGTTGTTTAGACAGCCGCAAATGAAATGTGCCGTCATCTAATGGTATCATTCATAGTGCTGTATAAAAGTACCGTAATGTATTATTTTGATTCGATGTACAGGGCATTGCATGTATGCTGGTGCACTTTGGTCAAATGCGAAACGATATTGTTAATAGTGAGTTTAAGAAACAATACGTTAACGTTAACGCTAACGTTAATGACATCATTTTGACGTCACATCGAATGAATCTGTTGCATTTCTTCTAGGGGGGACGTCATTTTGACGTAATAGCGTTACCGTTAGCGTTAACGTTTGATTTCTTAAACTCACTATTATAGAGTAAGCAACTGCATAGATGGGGAACATTCAAAAATGTCGTCACCCTTGCGTCTTCAAGGGCATGGGTGTACCTCAGACGGGTAGACTTCATGCATCAGGTGATACCTCAGGCGACAAAGCACAAGGGAATTGTTATCTTTACCTTGCAACGCTTCGACAGATATTTTCCCTCATATTTTACAGCATAGCCAGTTTATCACGAACTCTGTAGTTCATGATAAGCAACACATGGATCAGACATGCTGATATACACTCCTATAAATATACGACAATCTCGTGGCCCGGCTGGCCGGCCCACCTAAATTGGTTGGCGATAAACTGATGTCGTTCTCTCCTCAAAGCATTCAGGAAACCTCCGACTGAAGTTTGTTTCCATGATTCGACTGACGGACAAGTGTCGAATTCACTGACAGTCCCAACGTCGACGAACAGTAAAACATGAAAAGGAACATTTGTGACGCCAGACTGACGACGACCACTGCGTGGGTCAAGCGGGTCTGTATTCCCTGAAAGCATAACCTGTCATTAATAGTTTGTAGAAATACCTTCAGCCCAGTCTGGCACCCCTCGAGCCAGGTGAATGGTTCATACTAGTATCTTGTGTCAACTTTCATCCTACTTTTCATCGACGCGGGGCCTTTCAAGTGTATCAATGAAGGTGCGAGTGGGTTCAAAAATACTGGACCTAATTCCGCCGTCACGAGATAAAATCGTATATGACATCATTGTATTCTGAATCATTGTCTGCACGTATCGTATCGGGCCAGTTTGTGCCTGTATACTTACCAAAAACTGTTGAATTCGACGTAGGGGCATACGGTAGGTGAATTTTTCGAATTCGGGCGCCTTTACCCAAGCAAACTGCGGCTTTCGCACGGTCCGGAGTCATGCCGTCTCAGTGTTCTTTACCGCGCGGCCAGTGTGATGCCTGACGAACTAAACATTTTACGTGTGCAACTGTAAGTTTCGTATGACGTTATCAGCGACGACTGAAGCGTGAGACGGGGTTGCGATCCCTTGCGATCACCTTATATGGCAATCGGAAGTCCTTATAAGGTGACCGCAAGGTATCGCAACCCCGTCTCAAGCCAAAATCGCGGAGTGGATTCGCCGCTTGAATCAAGATCGCAGTAACCAGCGCTTCGGCATGCTTTACCATCCCGTACCATGTTAGCAAGAAGATCTCTGCTGAAAAAGTTCTTCTTTTGGGAAGTGTCTGAAATGGAACTCTGGTGCGAGGACAATGTTTTATTATGCGAATCCAGGCCAACTGTGCGTGAACACGAAAAAGGCAACTGGTAATCAAATATCAAAGTATACTTAGAGAATGCATAATCTATCTGCTGACGGATTAGGATAAAAACCAGTCTAGCCTCGTCTCCAAGAACAGTCCGTGCCATGGAGTTACTGAAGCGAGTGCTTGTAGAACGAGGAGTGAATGACCCTTGGGAACGAGCTTGGCACTTCCTGAAAGACAATGGGTTTCTGCTTTCCCCAGAGACCCTACAGGGAAAGGTGGCTAATCTGCAGACCCAACATGCGCAGGATGATTCATGATGTCCTCTGCACGCACGTGTCCAGTAAAGATCCGTGTGCAACACTTCATATCTCATATACCAAAACGTCATAGTCTGGGGGGTCCCCGGGGGGATCACCGTTCTCTTGAAAATATACAATACCCATCCCGCCCGCTGGTCGTGAAACGAATTATATCAATCTCTAGGCCCCCTATAATAGGCAGATGCCCCAAAATTACCTTGTTATGCAAGATGCAATAGAAAGCTGCGCCCCACCTACCCCGCCACTATACCTCATAGGTCTACAGGAGATGTCTCAGTCTGGTTGGTCTACTGTGGTACTCTGCNAGATGGCCGCCAGGCACGTTGGTCAATACATTTTAGCATACAACTCTTTTAGAATAAATAATATGCAATGACCAAACCAACTTTAATCTACCTGTTTTGGATCAATCTGAATTCTTATGGAGCGATATATTGATAATCTTGATTTTGTTACTCACAGTCAGCGGGATTTGGTGTTTGACCTATTTTCCTTAAAATGATGTAATTTGAAAATCCTTTGTCAGAATCCGGTGATCTTGGTGTCTTTACCTATGTTTTGGGGATTGTTCTTTCACATAAAAAGATAGTTGAGTGCATAAGATTACTCAGTATATGCTAACTAGGGGTACCCCTACCCCAGACACAAGCGCGAACCCATGTTTCATTCTGAACGGCTACGTCCAAAATGCACATTCCTATGGTAATGACCATGGTGTCGTTTCCTGTGTTTTCAGGGGTGTTCTTTCACATGCAATCGCTTTCAGATATGTAAGGGCACTCCTTACTGATGAACCAGGGGTACCCCTATACCTCAAACATGATAGCAGAAGAATGTCACCTAACTGCGCGATACTCGAAGTAACTGGCTTCAGCATGTGAAGAGAGTGGCCTTTCAAGCTGGTCACGTCTGGGGGCAGCCACAAATTCCGAACGCAGAAGTTCCTGCACCTTTTGAGTTGGGATGGCAGAGCCGCCAACCCGTACGGGATAGGCCTACGCGTAGGTCTATTTTGGTAAGGGTAGGGACACACCTAACGCGATTCGTTGACGCATGCGGCAACGCCTTTGTTATTTTCCGCCGCACTGCACGCAAACAATTGCGTTGACGCATGCGTCGCCCAATCGCATGCGAATCGCGTTAGGTGTGTTCCTACCCTTAGGGAATAACATCGTCAATACGGCAGTACGATTTGCAGTGCTGAAATATGGGATAAATTGCTTCCAAAATACGCTGCAAAAAACCTGCCAAAATACGATTTCAAGTCCACGGAGCAGGAATAAATTTCTCTATTTTCTATCATTTGGTTTTTATTCATTTCAACCACTGCCCCAATTGCACGCTGGCCCGACCCTGTGCGCTGTCCCGCCGGCAGGATGCATTTGGATCATGAACGGTCTTCTCGGAAGGCTTCGAAAACTTCAAAGTAAAACAGAAAACAGAAGTTTTCTCTGTCAAAGTCTCCAATCCATCCCGAAAACATTCCCCTAAAGTTCCTGGCCCTTTGTGGGGGTTTCTGTATTGGCACAAGGACATGCCCCGACAGCCAGACGCACTGGATCAGACTGACACGTGGTTTTTCAAATTTGATCATCTGAACCTATTACTGAGCAGGGGACATATTTATGAAGCCTTCGCAACTTTGCATTCACACAAATCTATTGTTTGGCTGCACTTGCCCTAATGTTCACTGACTGCCTTAAGCCTGCCGCACACTGGAGCTATCTGCTGAGCAAAAAGTCATTCGAGACTGTTTGCTCAGCAGATAGCTCGCGTGTGCGCGTGATTTTGGTGATTTTTTTTGCCTCGCGAGGCAGAAGCTCGCGTGTGCGCGTATTTTTCGGTCAGCTATCTGCTGAGCAAACGGTCTCGAATGACTTTTTGCTCAGCAGATAGCCCCAGTGTGCGGCAGGCTTTACAATAGATTTGCGTGAACGCAAAGTTGCGAAAGCTTCATAAATATGGCCCCCGATCAGCTCTGCCTGGAGTGTGATTTTGATGTGTTTAGCCTTGTTTGCTTTACGTTCTTGGGTTATATAGGACAGTTACCAAACGGCGGGAGATTCAAACTCATTGAAATAACAGTATTTCTCTGATCTTGGAGGAATAACTCCTTCATGGTGATGTAGAATGAATACTGACATCAGCCATCTGGTGTTTACCTCTTATCGTGGTGACCATTTTGAAAATTTAAAATGGCGGCCAACCCATTGGTCAAACCTTTTGGATCCAGCAATTTTCGAATTCAGCTCAGCAAAATACCCCTCTATTCTATACCAAATTTCATTGACCTGAGTGCTTTGGAGGCTATCTTAGTGTGACTTCCAACCTCTGCATGGCGGCCATTTTGAACATTCAAAATGGCGGCCGACCCATCGGTCAAACCTCTTGGATCCGGCAGGTTTTGAACTCAGCACAGCAAAATACCCCTCTATTCCAAATTTCATTGACGTGAGTGCTTTGG
>NMRB01000310.1:388429-412196 GCA_002633025.1 Notospermus geniculatus | reverse complement strand
AAAGATGTCCAACTTTGAAGGAGTGGTATGAAATTAGTTGTTGGATAAACCTGAGGCTATTTACTGTTCTAATGGAATTTCACTCTATCATGTGTCCTGTGAGCGGCGGTCGGCTTGTCTTACCAGACGTAAGGCCTATCTGGGCCTAAGTGTTGTAGCGGACTCAAATTCCACGGATAACATTTCAAATTCCAATTTTTGGATCCAAAATGGGTGAGACATGGATAAATTGAGAACGATATACCGTATTTCCACTCTGGATAGTTCAACCACAAACATTTAAACGCAGCCCAGTGGTATATACTTGAGGCGCTCCTCCAATGTCGTGAGAGTTTGTCTTCGCATGAGTTGGCTCTCTGCGGACAACTCAGCCGCAGCTAATTCTGGGCAGCCGATTGTGGCATAGGTCTCAGGGACAGTTTTCTACGGCTGTGTTGCCCACAGTGAACCAACATCTCGCATGAAGAAGGGCTTTTTCCTCACTGCTCATTCATCCCCCTCGTTCATTTCAGGAACTCGACGAAGGATGCGGTTATTCACGAGGTGCTTCCCAGGATGTGGATACGTCAAGTTGTTTATTTTGTCGGTCATCCTTTCGGCATTTGGTCTCTTTGCCATCCTGACGTTTAGTAGGGCAGGACCACGGGCGATGAGGTACATGAAGCAACCAGAAACAGCCGTATCGGAGTTAAAACGGCGTGGAATGAACAAGAAAGAGAAAGGACTGGCTTTGGATATATTGAAAGCATTTCATCACGCAGCAACTCAGTTGGGAATGGAATATTTCATTTACAGTGGAACCTTGCTGGGGTCGTGGCGTCATCATTCTATGATCCCATGGGATGATGACGTAGACGTCATGGTGAATGTCACGTGTCAAAAACGTCTGCTTCAAGCACTTTCAGATCTCAAACCAAAATACCACGTTTACGACGCATACCAGACAAGATTCAAACTCTGGTCGAACCAGTCGAAAAGCTTTAGTCAGTACCCCTGGAAATGGCCGTATTTAGACATTCAGTTCTACACCGGGAATCTCACACATATCTGGGACATCGCCCCAGAGTTTGACTATATCAAATATCCGCGGGACGTAGTTTTCCCATTGCATTTACGACCATACGAGGGTTTTTTACTTCCCTCCCCGCACGACGGCTTGTCAATGCTTCAGCTGACGTATCCGGAGTCCCCGGCGATGTGCATGACGTGGTTTTATAGTCACAAACTTGAGGAATCACTGGAGAATGTGGTTGAAGTCCCGTGCACTTCGCTTAAAAATACTCACCCATTCGTCCATAGAAAATTTGTAAAGGGGAGAATGCAAGAAACGTTAAAACTCGGTGACAAAATCATACATGTGAAAAATGTGGATGAACCAGCTAGAAGTGTATCAGATCCCTACAGTCTACGGAGGACTCGTAGACGAGATAGCGAAGTTAGCCGGATGTCCTTGGGATGAGGTTGCCATACGGTGGGAACTTTTCGTTGCGCGGAGCTGGAGATGATTGACCAACTCCGAATAGCTTCCACCTTTGATTGTCTGTGTCAATATCGGAAATTTCAATCTTCTTATACCTTAAGAGAGTGAAACTGTACAGGGAAAATGATATAATAGGCCCAATATGGAGTTTTCGCAAATCCCCGAAACGCCGACGCGAACGCCAAGCCCATTGTTCGATGCCAGGAAGGGAGCACTGAACAAAAGAATAGACGTTCGCGTTGGCGTTTCGGCGGCTTGGCGAAAACTCTCTAGTTTTCGTAAAACCCCGAAACGCCGACGCGAGCGTCTATCCTTTGTTGGCTCCTCTCTTCGTGGCATCGAACAATGGGATTGGCGTTCGCGTTGGCGTTTCGAGGGATTTGCGAAAACTCCATCTAGATATAGTGCGAGGCCAAAGTTTCAAGTCAAGGCGTCAGAGCCTACGAAAAACCGCGACGGGGGAAATCCTATCAACTTCCTCTCGATGAATAAGTCGCGTTAACGGTCCTGGCCGCTCCCGTCAGTGGTCCACCCGTGGTCCGCCGGGCTTTGGCAAGTGTGGGCCGTGTGGGTGTAGGTTGACATTTTTCATTTGGTTTCGAAAACTGAGTTAGTATTGATATAACGTGTTGGAGAACACTGAAGGCGTAACGCATAATAAAACTCGCCACGTAGATTCGAGTCGCAAGAATAAGCGTATACCGGTGATGACAAAATATGGGCAAGTCTTCCACACCCAAGTCGTGGCGTATCTGCTTTGTGGTATGTTCAAGTTCAGTGTCATCAGATCCGAAAATTTGGTATCGGATTAAGCAAGGTTCATTGGCGCACGAATCCGGTCCGTTTTCAGTCCGTTTGCCCCTATTTTTGCGGATACGACAACGCAAAAGTCAATATGATCGATTTTCTACGGACCTGAGTCGGACAAAATCCGTGTGCCAATGTACCCTGCATTGGTGGGATTTGGGTACGGTAGTGCATAATTTCCTGTGAATAAAATGTTTGCTTTATTCAATATACGACTCTCACCATTCCTGCCAACGAAAGAATGACAGAAGGTGATGTATGCCCTTTGCCTTTGTGCCCCCGCTAAAAATTCTGGACTGCCTTGGTGCCCACCCAATCCAAAGGAAAATGCCTTTGGTGCCCCCCTAAATTAGAGGGGATAAAAGGCAAACATTGCTGTGCCCTCCCCAAAAACTAATCCTACCCCTGTTCCTGTTTGTGTGGGATGCTGAAGAGGTATTGGGGAGAAGAGATGATGAGTGAGGGACATCAAATCTGATGGAATAATGTTGACATGGCTATCCCGAGACTTTTCTTCAGTAATGTACATTGATGTTGATGGCCCTGAACGATGACTTTGACATGGGTGCCCCTTGACCTCTCTTCAACACAGAATGATACCAAGAACAAGAAACAAGGCAAGGTGCTGCATGGAATCAACTCAAACACAAAGATATAAAACAATTCTGGCAGTCTTATTCTAGATGTTTCATTCCATTTTGTTTGTATCAATAACTATTCCAGTTATACATACAATACAATCTATATTTTGACTTCAAGATTACTGAACTTAAATACAGTACATATGTACGTGCAGTGTAAAATAAAGACAGCTCTAGCAAATGACAGCATAACATGATAGCCTACAGTTCAAATGCTAACTGGATTATATCATTTTACAACTACAAGCTTCCAACCATGAAAAGAGTCCATATATCGAATCAAGAACTTGGTTTTATTTAAGATTTCCAAAGTGACTACGTAAGTTCCAACAGGATCTCTGCTGTCAACTTTCCCTGCACAACACATTTGATCTAAACGGTGGGTTCTAAACCACCACGAGAAGAAACAATCTGATCAAAGAGTAACAGTATATTCAAAACTTTTCGTGCAGCAATTTGACAATCGAATGAGAAAAACGGGGCTATGAGAAGCACGTAGTTACCTCCACGAGCAACTCGAGGTCAATAAAATCTCATTGGTCAAGGTTTAATTGGAATCCTAGCATTAAACCTTTCATTTCAGAAGGATCTTCATCCAACTTGTGACCACAGAATCAAACTGCTCAAAAGTTCAAGAGGTATCTTTACATAAGCACACTTCCATGCAAAAGCACTTTTCATGAAATTACCACAGGTTCAACTTCACCAGCTTATTTTGATTCTACAATGATTTCAAAGTTTGACACCAGAATTGGATCTGGTCTGACGAGAAAAAGATGTAAAACCTACGACTGAATGAATGCAATTCTAAATGGAAAAGCTGGAGAAGAGACAAGATAAGAATACTGAGTTGGTTCATCATAATAGGGCTCATTTTGCGATGAGAAAGATTGTCTAGTATAGGATGAAATGGTCAAGGGCAGGACATACCAAACTGTTTCCCTGGAATGGGATGCATCTTTGTCAAAAATTGTCCTTCTAGTTTTGTGACACACCAAACAGCTGTCAATTTTTTTGATTCACAAGCACTTTGAGATGGTTGCAGCAAGAGCCAGGAATATGTTGAACAGGTCAAAACACTATAACTGCTTTTTCTTACTTAGAAGTGAATAAACGGAATAAGCTCGTTTTTCAGGACACTGCAAGGCAAAGAACATTGTGGTCAGAGATTAAATCTGGTTCTTCCTAACTTTTACCATTTATGACAATCACAACAAGAAAAGGACATCGGAGCAATGGTTTCCGATCCTGAAAACAGTGGCCAATCTACCACTAGCGAATTTCCAGTTGAAGTTATGAGAAGTTTACTACTCTAGAGCTGGTTGACTGTGACCTTGACCTCTGACCTTGAGAAGTATTGCGTAACTGGAACAGGCATCCTTGATTAAACCTATAGTTGAGTGTTAATGCAGGCTTTAAATCAGTTTTCTCCTGAAATTCTGAGCAGATTTGCATTTTAGAAGTGTCTGACCTTGACCTTTGACCTTCAAGGTCATTGCATAATCTGAAAGGTCATCCTTGATAACCTGGGGGTAGGTGAAGGTTTTAGCCTTCTACCATCACCAGGTTCTGACTTTATCTCATGTTATCAAATTTGCATATCAAATCTTGCCATGATCAGCAAATGTCATGCGACAGAGCAGGTGCAAACTGAAAATTTCAGTTGCAATAACATCCTTGGATGAGCTACGATGTTGCAATAACAGTTTCAAGTCGCTTACTGGGCCAGATCTCCGATATGTCAAAATATCAAATTTGATATATCAATATCATTATGATGCCGACCCTCGAGAACAAATTTGTTGATGCCAGTATCTTGCCAAGGATCAT
Organism: Notospermus geniculatus; assembly: GCA_002633025.1. Taxonomy (NCBI): domain Eukaryota; kingdom Metazoa; phylum Nemertea; class Pilidiophora; order Heteronemertea; family Lineidae; genus Notospermus; species Notospermus geniculatus. The sequence continues at coordinate 407,438 of NMRB01000310.1, read as the reverse complement.
AAACATAGGGAAGGAACTTGTTACTAGTACTCTACCTGGCCTCAGAGACAAGTTATTCAAGAAACAAAAGAATGACAGACAAAATCTCAACCTTTGATATGTCAATTTCACCATGAACCAGGTATTGGTTCATTTTCATTCCATCTTGTAGCTCAGGTCATGTTACCAGCGAGTAGGTCATTTCCAGGTTTGTAGCTCTTGCAGGAACAAAGTTACAGGTGTGACACACTGAACGGACCGACAGAGACCATGACCAAACACAATAGGGTTTCCGATCTTGAGATCGGAAACCATAATAACTATGACTAGTGCCTGTTGACTTGTAACTGCAAATCCCCCCTCCCATACTACATCACCTCTTCCATCCAAACTCCCCCATCCCCAGTTTGCAGTGCCAAATCTTCTACTGACCTGGGCTATAATACTGACAACACTAACTATAGACTGGATGCATCTGGTATTTACTACGAGCCTAATTCATTCAGTGATCTTCAGAGAAATTTCTCCAAAATAGAACATCACAAGATACCTTCTTCTGGTCATGTTTCAGCATGCTGGTTTTGTCAAAATACCGGTATGTTTATTTTGCAGGGCAGGGCAGATTTATGTGAATGCTGACATAAAGAGTGACAACTAACTCCAAACATTAACTTCACAACTTGGCCTATTGATTCATGTTGACCAAAACTGCAAGAAAGGTTGAATAAGTTAAGAAATTCATTGCAACGATGAACAAGGTTGAAAGAAATATTTCAATAGTTTAAGTCAATGATGAACGCAGGTAACGGAAAGTAATGGCACAAGAAGATTATGTACAGTAATCGACAGCAAGAAATCTGAATTGAGAAACGGGTGAGGAACTGATTCAAGTCCATGTAAACTCTGAAAATGGCAAAATCCACAGCCATTTTTCAGAACTATTTCTATGGCATCACCAAATAACTTTTCAGACATTTGAACGCAATGTATAAAACCCTTTTTAGCACCATAAAACAAACTTTTCCCCCTTCTTGAACAAAATTTTGGTGCAAAATAAATAAAGAGTGGTTTCCCAAAGGTCAGCTGGGTTGAGGTCATTCGATTAAAGGAACTCACACAGCACACAAGTTGATCTGAATTGATCCTAACCTGGAGATGGTCCCCTTTTAGGACCGAAGTAAACTAGGCCCTGATGGGACCCTTGCAGGGTTCAGCCAGGCTCGTCCACATTCATCTGATGGAGACTGCAGCTTATTTTGGTGTCCCCATTTCTCTAAAACCAGAACTATGAGAGACAGAATTAATACAGTGAAAGTAACTAAGTTGAAACATATTTAACTGATTGAACTCAACATGTAAATCAACTAAAATGCCCAACTACGACTTCACATTGTATAAACTAATACACTCCATGAGACATGTTGATTACACAACTCTGTTGTACATTAACAGCTCAGTAACAAGCAAATTCATTATGCCCTAGGCCTGTTCATAACAGCTTTACAACATACTTAATTTACCCTGGGGTCAATAACGTTAACAAACACACGTTGACATAATCACAACAAAACAGTTGGATAAATCGGCGTAAAACCCTTGAGGACATTCACATTGGTGGATCATGAAAAATGGCACATCCTGTGGTTATCTGAGGGTTCTTGGCGTTTGGTTTCCTGTCACTGTGGTCATGGGTTGTGGCGAACAGAGCCGAGCGTGTAGAACCCCTGATAACCTTATGACTTTCAGGGATTATTGATGAAAACAGCTTGGCTGCTGCCAACTATTGATGTGAAGCCAAATAATCAACAGCTCTGACTCTCTGAGATCTGACATCACACATTCTACATTATATTTTGCATTTTTTCAATTCCCACCAAAACAAACACTCCATTTTGGAAAGCATCAACTGTACATGTATATGTTCATGAATAATCCTTCCTCCTTCTCATCCAACACAATACAGTTTCTGACTGATTTATCCATAAATTAATCCATAAGGCCTAATCGCAAATATACACATCAAACGTTTATAGTACAAGAGTACAAGAAAGCACTATATGTGACCAGCACACGTCACTCGACCAACAGCCTATTGGTTGGTCCACGACATCCCACTTAAAACTCATAGCGGCACCAAATATTGCACAATTTACTTCCATTAGACCCACTTCACTTCAACTATAAATAACACATGACATTTTCATCGACGCATCGCAATTTATCAAGTGCGAAAATCGAGTTCATGAACATGTTTCAAAAACTTCATTTTGTGACACACGAGCACAATAGCTGTGGGTCTGCCAGCATATTTTCTGGACCACCCTGTGTTTTCCTCCACTTATGAAGATTAGCGATGCCATATCCTTCGAGAGGAGATGTGAATGTACTTCCAAGATGTTCGTTACATCACCATACCCAAAATCTCGCTGAAGAACAGTACATTCAAAATGTATTATTTTGATGAAGACCACAACACTTTACTGGGGTCAAGACAACAGGAATCCTATGAGTACGGAACACGTGTACACCACATGGGAATTATACTTCAAAGAAACTTGGATTGCAGAAAATCATGTAGTATAGACATTTTTGAAACTTTATGTCACGCACCTCATGGTTCTTTGGCAGTTTTATTTACACTTTTACAGACTGCCCCTCATATGCTGTAAACTGACAAAAAGCACCATTTTCTTGATGAACAAACAATGAGGATGCGAAATGAGATAAAAGATTTGAGTTCTTGGCAATGTTAAGGCACGGACCTTGCCAGACGGCTACAAAAGTATACAAATTATAAATATAACAGTAGACTTGTATCTCTGCAGATTTTCTCATAACACCCCGTGCCACAAAAATAAGCGATGAAACCCTCTCGATACAAAGCATGAATTAACTAATGACATCTTGACTTAGAAAACTAACGACATGAAACTAGGTATTAGTCCACAGCATATGATAGGCAATGAGAGGTCTATTCTTACTTGGCTGCCAGAAATATCAATGTGTCTGAACGTGACATACACCTGAACTTGCAATGAAAACTTGATTCTAGACTTTGCAAGAAGTACTCAATGATTGCAAGTGAAAGTGGCAGATCCCAAAGCAGTGAGAATGACAGAGGAAAGGAGCCGATTTTGAAAGACAGCAGCAGTTTTCCATCTTAAGGATGAGACTCTGACAGTGGCTTTCTACCCCGTGACTGAAGAAGGAATTTACAACCACATACCCCTTTCTACTTCGTGATCTTGTTACACGCGTTTGAAAGTCAAAAACATTGATATTGAGGCAGTTGATGATCATATAAAACAGCACTACAGCATAGAAGTGTTGGCAGAAACAGGGACATGACTACTTGAGTGCATGTCCCCACAATAAATAAAGAGCTTTAGTTCTTGGCACAACATTAGTACACTGTATATTAAAGTGAATACTGCACCCTCTTACTACTCAACCGATGTGAATATTGTACTTCGTTCAGGTACAGAGTATGTGGTAAACCTACCACTTATAGCCCCGAGCTGGGAAATGGATCCATTAAGGTCGCCTTGTTTCCATTCACTCCAAGTCACATTGCCTCTACAGGCACCAATCCACATTCCATTACCGTTTTGGGACTGAATCTGTAATGTTGCATTCAATGATGGCTCTCCATGAGGCAGCATTTTGTATGTATCTGTATCTGTATGATGATGATGTGGATATTATTGGATCTGTATCCATGAAAATGTATCTTCATCCATGATGCAGCACTCTGTTACGTATCTCTATCCATGATGTAGCACACCACTGTGGATCTGCATCCATGATACTGCACTTCAATGTGGATCTGTATCTCTGATACTGCACTTGATTGTGGATCTGTATTCATGATACTGCACTCCAATGAGGATCTGTATCTATGATACTGCACTTCATTGGGGATCTGTATCCATGATGTAGCACGCCATTGTGGATCTGTGTCCATGATGTAGCACTCCATTGTGGATCTGTATCCATGATGCAGCACTCCATTGTGGATCTGTATCCATGATGCAGCACTCCATTGTGGATCTGTATCCATGATGCAGCACTTCATTGTGGATCTGTATCCATGATGCAGCATTCCATTGTGGATCTGTATCCATGATGCAGCACTTCATTGTGGATCTGCATCTATGACACTGCACTCCATTGTCAATCTGCATCCTTGATGTAGCACTCTATTCTGCATCTGTATCTATGATGCCACATTCCATCCATTCCTGATGCATTCGATCATGGCCCAGGTGCATATCTTGTTCCAATCACAGCTACATACATGTGCTTCATACAGCATTCATTATCAACCACAATATGAGTGCACTCCTTCACAGGGTTCTATCTTGGTTTTGAGCTTGTAAACACAGAGTCCAGAAAGAAAGCATCTCACATACATGACCAGAAAATTCCATCTTGGCTCTCAGTGTGGGCAATATCCAAATCATCTCAGTGTACATTAAGGATTAGCACACCGTAACACCACATAAGTACATGTGACCAGGTTTTCTTATTTCTTATGGTTCAGTGTATATAAACACTGCCACAGGAAAGTGTTTGATGTGGGTTTGCCACGTTGATGACAACTGAAAAAATTTCACTCCTGCCCAGTCAATCCCGTCGATGGTCACTGGAAAACAAGGAAAAGACAGTCAGTATGATATGAGGGGAGGAACGGATTGGAAAGAGAGGGACAAACCTCAAGAGCTAAAACTGCCTTTAACAACTAATTCACCATGTGTGAGAAACATCTTCCTACCTTTGAGAGGGGTTGTTTGACTTTTTGATGTACAGATCAGTCGATTGATTGCTTCTATCATTTGGCTCTTCGATTCTGTCTCCTTCGATTTCTTTCCTATTCTCATGACTGGAAGATCAGAAGGAAAGGAACAGTAATACACAGACAGTTAAAGTTTTCCCAGATTCCTCAATGTACACACCTTACTTTGGCAGTCTCTTCACCATTACGGTACAGGTACATAATTCTCACCCAACTCTCATTTTCCATGCAAAAAACAAGGCAAATAGGGACTTACTTTTCCCCTTCTTCTCCTTGGCAACCACCATCATACACATCGTCGCCGACAACCCCTCTCCAATCTGTGGTAACCTGAACACTTGTACACACTTGAACCCTGTCTTCAGGGAAGCTTTTGTACTCTCAGACTTCAGAATATTCTTCGAACTGTCTTGTTTGACAGCAACCTTAGCACTCTCGGGCTTTGAAACTTTGGCACTATCTTGCTTCGGAGTTGTTTTTGTGCTCTCCTTTTTGCTGAGTTTTTCCTTAATCTCACTAGTTTCTGATCTTGGAATCATGGTCCAGTAGTCCAGCTGCAGGTCCATGTATTCACCACCAGGACTGCTGAACACTCCCGATGGGGATGCCTGTGGCCCACCTGATTGGCTGAAAAAACACAAAATTAAACTCAGATGCCATGCCAGAAACACTCCCCATTGCAGTAACAATGCAACTGTGTTTAGAAGTCAACACTGCTGCCTTCAGAGAAAACTCAATCTATCGGTACACCAACAAAACTGTGGCTAACCAAAGATAACGGAGACCAGTTCTTTACCTGCATGAGGCGACCACATTATTGATGCTTGGTGAATTCGGTGGTGTATGTTGTTGATCTTTGACCTTTTCCATATAACTTTGTGTAGGTGGTGACCCTGATGCGGTTGTTGAGGGCACATTTTCATCGAGGTCAACTGCAAAATCGAGGTATGAAGTGAAAATTCTGGGGTCCATTTGTGAACAACTCAACACAGCTGTGCGAAAGCCCAAAACATACCGGCAATTCATCAAAGCAAGCGCTGATTGGAGGCTTCTACTGCAGAGAGATTGCAGTGTAGGTCTTCAAACAGTTCTTCATGGTATGATTTATGATCTACTTGTCCTCAAATCAAAGCACGACAACTACGAGAAGGGAACAAACTTGAGCTTGTCAGTAAATTCAAGTTCCTGTAACATGTTCAGTTGTTAAGTTCAGAATGTTGAAGTCATTTTGAGCAAGCAGGGTGTGGATCGCAGGGTATAGGGGAAGGAGTCACCACACACTCCTCTATGACGAATCTCTGTCTTACAACAATCTGAATTGGAAAACTGCCCCAGGACTCCTTCCCCCTGAGGGGGTTTAAACGGGACTTAAGCAAGACTGAATAAGATGCGTGAGTAGATAAAAGTGGTAAAAAGATGAAGTTTATCTTGAGTAATGTAAAGGACGAAGATATGAAAAGTATCAAACTGGCACCGGTTATCAAACTCAAAGTGATTGATCAATAAAAGGGCACCAAATGAAATTTGCACAGAATTTTGTCAAGGGGTGTTTACTAACCACAGATTACGCTAACCCCTTTTTGACGGACAAGACCCTTAATACTGGTGACCCTTTGAAGTCCTGTAAAATCAACAGTAGTCAAGAGTCCACCATTACGGTCTCATTTTGCTGGCTAGGCCTCGATTTTTCATTTCAATTTGCATCAAATCATGGGATTGACAAAATTTTGGACCAACGAGAGCAAATATCTGGTCATAGGGCAAATCATATTCACTATTAGAGAAAATACCAATTTGGTATCAAATGCGTGGTGTTCATCAGGGTGAATGGAAAGTGACATGACCAAAGTACCGAAGTCACAGAAAAAAAATCCCAAGAAATTTTCATACTCTAATTTGGTACATTGTATACACACCTGACATGGATTGATTGAGATCAGCAGGGCCTATTCTGACTTCCTGTAAGAGGAAATACAAATAAACATGAACAGAATGGCAGGATTGGTCAAATGGTTCATGATGGGAGAACCTGTTTCAACTGACAGCACGCAAGCCTTAACACCTGTTTCAACAGCAGTAGTTTCCCATGCACTGGGTTCCTTGTTTTGTGCAATACGTGCTCAACCGTTCAGTCAGTACAATGTATTGCTCCACTTGAGGGCACCACTGGTCTAAATATCAACCATGAATTCATCCACGGGACGGACACAGGTACTTGACTGACATCAAAGGTCAATAGTGATGAGTAATATTCAATAGAGAATGACATCATGGACCTAACCAGCCGTAAGCTATAAATACCTTGATTATTTCACTCAAGGACTTATCAGGTCAAGTAATGCTTGACATCTGGACATCCTGCTGTATAGACATTGGAATATGCTGACTTCCTAAAAGATATATACTTACGTTTAAGAATGGTATGAAAATCTGGGAAGACTCCTCATCCGTACTGTAATAAAAACAAGAAATATGGGGTCAGCAGCTGAAACAGGTGGCTTGTCGAGCTGTAGAACAGTGGAACCTCCCTTTTGTGGACACTACTGCCAACAGGACACATCGATTAAGAATGCCGAGGTTGAGTCCCACACTGCAAATTTTTATTCATTTTGACCTTTGAATATCGGGAGAAGGACCATCTTCTCTGCCCTGAAGGAGCACTTAATATGGAGGTTCCACAGTATCATGTTGAATAAGTCCATTTCATATCCAACAACTTCTCTTGGGAATGGGAGCATGAAGAGAGGTGACAAAATATTGAGACCTTGGAAAAGTTCCCATCCTACCCCTTTTGACAACTTGTCAAAGACGAGTATCATATGACCTTGAGCTGCGAACAAGTGATTACAACAGCGTCCTCAAACTACTTGTGTTTTCAAGGAAGTAATCAAGATTTAGCACAGGATTTGAAGCCCTTATAACAATCTTTTCATGGATATGTGTCAAGTGAGATCAAATTAAGAAGCACCTTTTTTCCTTGTAAGTGACCATGGCCTCTGCTATTGGCAGTTGTAGTACATTACTTGCACTTGAAAGATATCTTTTGATTCTATTGACGACTTCAAACATATCTGAAAATAGTAACAACTCAAGGTAAAACTAAGGCATACATGAGGGTAAGTTGTGATTCTGAGGTCATGTCTTCGTCCGGAGAAAGGCACTTCGTGTTCTAGTTTGTATTTTTTCAATTATTACAGGGGTAAGGTTCAGAGAAGCTCTCTCTCCCTGTGCCAGGAACACTCAATATGGTGCTGCCACCTCCCATGTTGTCATGAAACTGGCCAATGAATGTGCTCCTCCAGGCGAGAGTCTTGTGGTGTAAGTTGGCTCTCAACGGGCAACTCAACCATAGAAAATTATGGGAAGTCATTTGTGTCATTGGTCTCAGAGTAAGCCGTAAGGCTTCCCTTACATTGAAGTATACGGTATAGGAAAACACCGATTAACAAAGGCTTCCTGAGGATTCACGGCCGTGAAGCCATTGTTTACCGGCTGTTTCGTATACCGTATACTTCTATGTACAGGAAGCCTTAGGAAAACAACAATGGTAAATTGCCCATTATGATCCCACTTGCATGAGAAAACCCTCATGGAGGAGCACTGTTAATCACGAAGTGCTATTCTGGAGATGGTCCCTCAACCAACCTGATTTCTGATTGTCCATCTTGTCAAACGTGTCCCTCCACCAACTGTCTCCAAATAAAGAGCAATATGATACATCTATGCTGGCAATGTATTTACCAATTAAACTAGCACCTGCAAAGAAACAAGAAATCACTTCAGGAACGGGCTCTACAAGCCAATACTGTGTTAAAAGGAAGGGGTATGCCTGAGTCCCGATTGTGGTTCAGCCCATGTGATCGACAGTCAGAATCTGTTTAAGCACAACATGAAGATGCATTTTTTACCATCATGTAATTCATGTATCAAATGTCGCTGAGGTGGCAGATTCGGTTACCCGATTTCATTTTTCACAAACCAAGACCACTCCAACCTCGTTCTCAAGAAACTCTACATTTTTCCATGGAGTACTCCTCAGAACTTGCTTACTTCATCAACAGTTTTCATGGATCATATTTCCCCTTCTAGACATTTTGAAGTAGAAAGTACATGGTTTACAGACAAGTGGGCTGTTTAGGTGCACATGCCAAAACGAGTTTGGTGAGATTATCATGATTTTCAAGTCTTCAGATTACTCAGCTGGTCAAAAAAAGGTAAGTTGTTAACTGATGCAAACAAATTCACCACAAACACCACTTGATTTGAAAATATTCTGATATTGTGATAGACAAACAACGTACTTCAGCCAAGGAAAAGCCACTTAGAATCTCAACTGACTGGTCAAATATTGACCCAATTAATGTTCGTCACGTCATGTTACCACACGACAAACTGTCAGTATCGAAGTTGAACCTGTTGTAAGAGCAGACTGATTACAGACGTAAGGGTATGATATTGAGGTCAGGTCAACGTAAGACCACTTCAACTTCTGTTTAAGAGAGTTTGAATACCAAAGATTCAACACAGAACTTGGCAGCTTCTAACGTCATTCAACAAAGATCATTCGGACTACGCTGTGCTGTGAGTGGAGCGTAGTCCAAAGGGGAAGTGACCATAGGCCTCAATATGCCAAGATGACTAATGGGTACACTTGGAACTTCCTGCAACTCAGCCAGCAAGATCTGGCCAAGAACTCTACAGGAAGATTCCATTTATTCAGTGTTGACTTACCAATTGGTATTAAATAAAACTTGATGTAACACTGCCAGTCGGGAGACTTGGCTGAGAACTGTTCCACGTACGGTCGTAATACTGAGTTGATGTAACCATCACCCCCAGCTATGCCAATCTTCACTGGATTCGGTGCTCTGTTATTGCTATTGCAACTGTAATGAGAGAAAGTACCCGTACAGTTTTAAACAGATTATTATGTAGGATGTTGTTTAGGAAAGAATATCCCACACATCAACCCAACAGACAGAATCAATCAAAGATTTTCAAGTCTTCTTATTGGCCCATTCTGCAGACAACCGTAAAAACAAGGAAATACTTACTATTTTTGTAGTTTTGAGACAAAGTGAGAAATGGTGGCCTTAACATCAGCCTTTGAGCATGTGCAGATGACTTTGTAGTGAGCTTCTTGTAGTTTGTGGGCAAGAGCCTGGAAAGATGAAACATGCCCCTTCAGTTACAGTCAAGAAGGTCACCCCATCACCATCACGGAGAGGGGATGAGACTGAGGAAAGTCAATCAAACAGAGCTTGTTTGGAGTTGAAGCTGCTATGATTTTGAAGGATACTTTCTCCTAACAGCAACTTTGCCCTTCCAGAGCTGTTAAAGTGTTCTAAGTGAACCAAACTTGACCATCCTCCCAACCTACCTGGCCTGGTCCATCAGATGTGTTGACTAGAACAAAGCACTCAGGGAGATATTCATCATTGCCTAATACTGTAGCCAACTGTTCCAGCAGGGCTTTGCGAGGCTGTAGAAGAAGATAAATCAATGAAGAAAGACACAAACTTTGGAAATATCTATCCTGGGTAAAGAGGTAATGGTCAGGGGAGTATTTCGGAAATGCCCAGATTTGAAATCAGGTTGGGAAATTTTCACACGGATATTCAGTTTTGCATGCACTGAATGATTTGATTCATGATTGGAGAACAGTGAAGTCACGAAGGAGAAAATAATCTGACACAGAGTGAGTGGTACCACAGGATGAGAGGAAATCAACACATCATTTACGACACTTTTTACAACATGGATACAATGAAGGAATCATGGAAACCTGGCTATTTTATGAGGAGAGATATCTGTTGACTTTATGTCTTAATGAAAGTATATGTTTGGTGGCATTCTGTTTAGACTTTCAGGAGTCTTTGTCATAATACTCACAATCAGTAGGCTTCACCATAACTGAGAAAGCATTGCTGCCCAGTCTGAGAGCAGCAATGATCCTGACATGCCGATCACACTAGAACACAGTGTCAAAACATGCCTAATGTTGCTGTCTTAAATAAACTTACACGAAATTGGTGTCAAGGCATTCTAAACCCATGTCACACATCTTCGATAATCGAAGGCTGATCTGCTCTCCACTGCGTTACATCGCACATCACCCTTCGAGAAATAGACCAGTCAGCGGCATATCTTGGCACGATGCCAACTTTACTGGGCGACCAATCATATTGCACTTTATATCGGGTCTTCGGCTGCCACTCTTTGTACCACGATTCAAATTTTACAACACCGATTCTGATTGGCCTCTTCTTCTCGAGGCGGCAGATACGCCGTGGACCGGTCACTTTCTCGAAGGGTGATGTGCGATGCAACGCAGTGGAGAGCAGATCGGCCTTCGATTATCGAAGATGATGTCACAGCAAGATGCCATGGTGTCAGGCCATGTCACACCTAGATATCATGGTGTCAGGCCATATCACAGCAAGATGCCATAGTGTCAAGCCATGTCACATCACGATGCCATGGTGTCAGTTCAAATAATGTCACATCAAGACTTCATAGAGACTGATAAACATGATAAAAGAAACTAGAAACTAAAGTAATTATCAGCGGTAAATATCTACAAGGGAATAATACCCGATAATAAATACAGCTCATAATGGTGCGGAATTGTGAAATGTTAGAAGACATGTACGGTAGTGAAAAACTGAAAACAGATTCATGTGAATTTCTTTTTCAGAGAGTGCAGATAAACACCTAATGTAAATATTTACTGACATTCTCACAAAATAAGCAGAAAGAAATACACTGCTGATGAATTTCTCATCTGTAGAATCATGAAATTTTGTAAATTTACTTGAAAGCAGGCTTTTTTACAAGTGGTTTAGTTGATTTTTTGGTCAGTATGTACAGGACAGGTGCATATTATTGGTGAATTGGAAGACGTTCAGAAGCAGGTTCTGATAAGCCTAAGAAAAACAGTGATTGTTACTTTAGAGTTAGGTACACCATCCACCATATCTATGACTACTGTCGACCATGGCCTTCGTGCTCTATCTACATGTCACATTCATTGCCCGGTAACCAAGATCCTATTGACAGAGTCTCCACAGGACGAAGGCCGCGAGGCCTCCACTCAAGATCAGGGGGTCAAGTACAGTAACAGCCTCATTGCTGTACACTGAGAACCACACAATTAACATTACTTCAAACAACGATGTTCCCACTGATGACTTGTAGAAATTTCACTGTTGAAGGCCACAACAGACTCGTCCTTGCCAACATTTAACCTGAATCCTGAGAATATCAGAGGTTCTCAGCACTCGCTCCCTTTTTCACTGCACAAGACTGTTTTTATGCTGTGAATGAGGGAGCGAACATTAAGGACCATTGATAACGTCAGTCAGGATGAGTCCCTCATGAGGCATAACTTCCCAAGTCTTCATTCCCCCATATATGTTTGTGCACTTGGTTAGTGTTGGAGAGCTTCTGATAGCTTTTTATACAGCATTATAGATCTCAAATAGACTTGAATCTAGGTACCGAAACATGAACTTATGAATATGCCTGCGGCAGTTATCACAACTGATAGGATTTCAAGTGTGTCAGACAATTAATCCGCTATTTGAACTCTTAAGAAAATTCTTAATGTCTGTAGGAAAATTGGATGAGCACTTTTGTAAAGTACTCTACCATGTTGGAAGTGGTTTCAGAGGTGAAGACACAGGGTGATTGGAGTTGTGCCAAATTCAAGACAAAATTGTAAATGTGAAGATTTTGTCTCTCCACAGTGAAGCTGCACATATCCATTCCTGGGAAGGCCCCTAAACAATTCAAAGAAATGTGATGTTAATAGGGTTAGACTAGATTCTTTACATATTAGCAGTTAACATTACGTGGTGATTTGATTTGTACAATTGTCATTGGTGAATTGGTTAAAATGTCATTAGAAGTTAGAAGCTTATTGTCAGCAGAGAAGACTTATGGTCTACTGATCTGGTTGTGTCTTTATGGCTACCAGAATGGAACATGATGCAAAATGTCAAGAAAAACTCAATTTTCCCAAAGATGTTGGTAGTGTTCAGAGGAGTCCACAGTTGCCGAGACAGGTTCCAATTTCCACAACTCGTGTCCAAAATTCTACTTTTACATCATGAACCATTCTTAGGCCAGACAAAATAAATACCTCGTTGAAAATAGAGATGACAGGCCAAACAGGATTCTTTCCTAACTCTGAGTCTCTGATCTGTGTAAGCAACAAATTATATAGTAGTGTGGGTCAGTTTCATCTTCTTCAACATAAAAATGCTCCTAAATCTTATGGAAATGTCCAACATCCAACAACGTCTACAGGCAGTTTCAAAAACGTGTCCCCTCAAACAAAATCGAACCTCTTCCGGAACCAAAATCCCCAGGTATGCAGAAGAGATACACACAGGACACAAGGAATCGAAAGGAATTTCAAATTCACATTATGTACCATTGCCAAAACAACTAGAAGCATTAGTGAACTCATTACCCAATGGTAGAGTTTGGCATGCATTCCATGAAATAGATCATTTGCAACACGAGTTAACCTTTTTCTCCGAAGGGATAACACGATCCCTTCTTGAAATCAACAAATGGGACTAAAATATCACATGCAGGTGAATTGAAAATGCGAACACAAACCTTTCATGACTTTTCAAATGTTTTTTCAACTTCTTTATTGACAGCTTATGTTTTTTTAGGATATTAAAACCAAAGATTTGAACATCAAATATGATGCTGTGTAGACAATAATGGGCAATGTGAAATGTGTTTTTTTATAATGCAGGTGGAAATTCTAAGCTCACAGGGTAACCACTGGAGTGGTTTTCCTGTGGCTCCAGGCCTACGACAACTAAGGCATATTCATGAATGGTTTGTGGAGGACAAAATATTTGCGTTGTTTAAAACCAGACGGGAGAAGCAACAGAACATTCAGCAGATCGGATGAAATTAAATTAATATGAATATGCATAAGTCAGTAAGTACCAGCCTGGTCCCCATGTTCTTTGTGGTCAAGTTCTTAGTCGGAGAGAGCAAAGTGTGCAGTCGAGGAATAGACCAGGAATGAAACTGAGGATTGTAGGTCAAATGTGTAAACCATGGAGCATTCCACCTCAATGTTGGTATTTTCCAAGGAAAGGCAGTTTTTAGAAGAAGTAACCATGGGAACCAGGCGAATAAATCACAGCAAAGTAAGGAGAAATCCGCATCCAAGCATGAATATATAAAATGAGAAGGCTTTCCAATATTACCTCCAATTTTGGGCTGATTTCATGCAGGACCAGGCAATAACTTAGTTTGCGTACTTGGTGTACTGGGCTGTAGGGTTTCTGATAACACAACATATACATACACGTGAGATAAGTGTGTCCGACACTCACGACCGACCGCTGATAAAAATGTCAACATTTTCACAAAAAAAGATCCATCAAATAACGTTATGCAAGAGATTAGGCTTACTACAGGGTGTACAGATCACAGAAAGGTCATTTCCAAATTCTATGGTTTTGGTGGAGATTGAGGGATAAGGATCAACTAACATCCTGTACTGTTAACTTTCAGCTCAGTTGTCATGGCATTTTCTCAAAATGTTAAAACGCTATTTACGTAATCCCAGAGTTTGCTCGATTATCTTGTATCGTTTTCCATTTAATCCATAGGTCAGTCAGTGTGATACCTTTTACCAAAAAGCTCCAAACAGCATATTAAAACCACCCCCTTGCCTCTCTCAGTAAGACTGTATGACACCCGTAACGGGAGAATGCAGCAAGTTGGTGCCAATGCTGATTCTTTTCAGTGCTCTAATCCGATGAATAAGCCAAAATGGTTCAAAAGGTGAAAATGTTGACACTTTTTTATTCAGCTGGTATCATCGCTTTCTTCCAAACAGAGGTAGGGATTGGAATGGATTAGCCACGAAATGTCATGTAGATGTATTGTAGATTGCAAAACATACATGTACTGTTGTAAAAGTAGTTTTTGGTATCAAAGTTGAGAAGACATCTTCACAATGTGGCTAATACATTATTTGGTGCCTGTCACATTTAGGGCCCAATCATATTATACCAGCCACATTTCATTTCATAGGAGAGCTTTTAATTTCAACTCTTCAAGATGGAGTTTGGAAGAAGCGGATACCTCGGGTGAGTTGACAGCGAGCGAAGTTCTGCTCCATAAATCTTTGGACAGGACAGATAACACGAAGGAATATAGTCCGATACAGATTCAAAGGGCTTTTGTATAGTGAACAACATATGGCTGTAATTGCTCATTGGAGACAGCGAAAAGATGGTATTGGGAGATAGGATCAATGCAATACAGTGGAACCTCCCACAGTGGACACCTCAGCCAGGAGGACACCTCTCTGCTGAGGACAACAAAGGCTCAGTCCCGTATGGTATAGGCCTATTGGTCACTCCCATTCATTTTGACCTCCGTAATCAGGACACTCTCAACTAAGGAGAGCATCTCTAAGCCCTAGAGGTGTCCACAACAGAGATTCCACTGTATTATTTGGAACTTTCTTTTCATGTCCAGAAGAATTTTACAATTGGATCGGACTTCACAACTTACCCAAAGACAAACTTCAGAACTGATTTTGGGATGCAACTCTGAGAGTGTTCATGAAACATCTCTCTTCAAAGTTATAATGGCAAGACAGCAAGTTCATGCTCACAGAGCAAGAAACGGTCAGACAAAATGAATGTTTATTAAATCACTTTTTTGCAGTAGATGAATACACTGATACAGAAAAAGGTATTCCCTGCACAAAAACACCACAAAGGCTCTATCTACAGCATACAGCTGACTGGCACAAGGACTGGACAAGGAAGACTGTAACACACACAATTCTTCACAATGGCAGGTGCTGGAGGGAATGCCAAACCCAACCCGACCCAGTATCAGGATTATCTTCAAGGGAGGAAATTTTCATTGAGTTTTGTGTGGAGGTGCAAAACTGGTTCACTATCTAGTGCATCAATGTTTAGAACACTTACAATCAAGTTGACAAGCTTTGAGGAGAGATGGAGAAAAAGTCATGAGCTGTTGAACTTTTAGGAATATGATGAAAATATGCGGTAGATAAACAGGAGGAAAAAAGTTGGCTTTGAGAATCTGGCACAGAAATTTCAAACAGAACACATACACTTCAGTATCTCAAGAGGGCTGCAATACTTGTTGCTTCAATAAAAGGTACTGAGGTACTATCATTTGTTCAGAAAAAATTGATGTACAATTGTAATATTTGATCAATTTCTAACCATTTTCTGTGTATTTTGAGCTTGTCTCGATCGTGGACTAATAACATGAGCATACAGCCATACATTGTGTGTGTACAAAACTTATCATGCATAAGACAAGACAAATACTGAAACAGGTCGTATTCTAGCATGGCTGGCCAGCTTTACGTGCAGACATGATTGAGTTCAACTCGGACAACTGGATGAGTTTTTACAGCCGATTGTTCCATCACACCACCAGAGCTCTTAGTTTCCATAGCAGCCACTGGTGCATTCACGTAGACAGCTACCATCTGGCACATTCTCCGTCTAGTAAACACACAAACCAAATATGGTCAATTACAAGGATATTGCATGGAGCATCCATCATAGCACTATTTGTTCCTCATTTCATCGCCAGTGATCAGTGATAAATTACAACCAAGTTCATCTGGGGCCATATCAACATCACAACTTTTCCAAGGATCATAAATCATATAACCAATCCCATACCCAACTTTTACTTATACCATCATGCCATTGAAAACCAAACATGCAACCCAGAAACTGACCAACCATGCTATTGCAAAAAGATCTGAGTTTTTAAGACGATACCATGCAATATGTCAACTGTACAACTCGTTATACACAGTGACAGTGGGAAATTTATTCAGATCAACAGGGCGTCGTTCATTAGTTTGATAGATTTCTTTTCCCAGTGGGGAAATCTTAACATGGTGAATGGGTTATGACAACAACAACAGCTCTCAGTTGACATTGAAGGATCAATGATGACAGTATGGTTAAAAAGTTCCACATGAGGCAATTTAAGCCATGTAACATTCGCTTTTTGAATGATTTGTCAAAATCTTTATGAAACAGGAAATCAGACCAATGGGATCAGCCAAAGATGTTGGAATAAAACAGCTTCGAAGCGCTACAAATTTTGCAACGAAATGTTGACCATACCCTGACTGGGCAAGTCATATGTTCAAAGCAAGTTCATCCAGTACCGAACATTGTTAATGTTGACAATTCTGAGGGAATCACATGAAAGATCATTCTTTACATTTTCCAAAAATATCGTTCATTTGACAAAAAGTATCCATAAAAAATTTCATACCACTCCGGTACTGGATGAATTTAGGGTGAATTTAAGCTCTAAAATCGTGATTTGACCAGTTACAGCATTCAACACACCCAACTGGAAAGCCAGCCCCTAGTTGCAATATGTGGCCTTGAAGGCCATTGACCTAATGCAAAATCACTCTCCCCATGGGCATAGGCAATTGGTCAACACCCAATTTAAACATTCTAACCTCAATAAAAGCAACTACCTGTAAAATCAAAAGAAAAAGTGTGAACTAAAATGCAGACGTCAAAGAAATGTAACCCGCGATTTAAGATAACCCGAAGGACACCTACCACTCCCTCTATATTTCCGTAGCTGTTACGTCGTTCCTTAGTGTCCTTCTTTGCTTTTTTCTCTCCCTTTAACGACACGCTACGGTCGCGTGAGAACAATTTAGTTTTGGCACCTTCTCGCTTCTCATCTTTTGGCGGACTGCTCGGATCAGAATGTTCGTGATCGGTTAGGTTTTCAGGATGACTGTCAGAGTCATTACGCTTTGAGCTATCGTCGCTACACCGACTGGAATCCTGGGGAACGAACGAAAGGCAAAATTTAAGCATATCAGGAGGAACTAAGATTGACAAGAGGTTGAAACCCGGATCCCACGCCTTGTCGAGTTTAATTTCTTTGATAAGTGGAGGGACCAGCTCATACATTTTGATGCCTCTACAATGGAACTTCCCAGAGTGGAAACCGAAGCTGGGAAGTCGCCTCGGTTAGGACACCTCAATTCAGTCCATAATTGGTCATTTCTACTCATCCTGACCTCTATATTCTGGACACCCCTCAATTACAGACATTATCACTCAGTGCCAAATGCGTAGGTTGCCACAGAATAGAGGCTGGACCAAATAGGAAACTGTCCATTAAGGACTGAACATTATGTCCTAAAGGAGAGACGTCCTAAAGGAGAGATGTCCTCCCAGCAGAAGTGTCCACAATTGGAGGTTCCAATGTATCTAGTTTTTCAGCACTTCTGCTCACAAAGAGTGGAAGGTGATAAAATAACTTGATAAACATGCCGACTATTGCGTCTACAACAGCGATATGCGGATGAAACGCAGCAAATCAAAGGTGTTTAACGTCAATCACACCCATGCTGAACAGAAAAGTGGGAAATTAAAATCAAACAGGGCAACGCTTTGATATATCAAAGGTCATCGTGTGATAACACACTGATACAATCAGTTGTACTTTGTCAAACAGCTGCAGTAACTCGTACATGTTGGTCAGCGAATCGGTGAAGGTGATGACACTGGCTGTGATACACGATAACAATCAACACAGTGATGATGGTGTGATGCATTGCTAATGTCTAATGGTAAATGTGTTTATAATACTCCTGTTTTCACACAACAGCAGAAGTTTTTGTAATGTGCTTCTGTAATCTTTGAATAATGATGTGAACCCAACAGACCTTATGCAACAGGTGAACATCAATATCATATTATTAATAGATATACATAACATTGTATGCTACATGTACATGGATATGGATTTCTTGCAGAAGGTCAACTGAGTGCAAACCATGCAAGAGTTAGTCTGAGTGAAACACCAGGGCTACATTTAGGACCAATCAATGCAATTTCAAAACATACTCCACCAATCACCATTGACATCACAAAGTTTTTCAAACTGTAGAAATATTCAAATTTTATTCCATTTTTTAAAATATTGAGTTGAGAACCAAGCGCCAAATTCGGCATTATTGGTTCTATAGACAATATTGGGCGATTTTAATGTAATGCAGGAGGAAACCGGAGTGCCCGGAGAAAACCTGCGCTGTCAGAGAGAGTCGCCCTCTCTATCACATGAGACACAGACCCGACCGGGAATCGAACCCGCGACCTCAGAGGTGACAGGCGCCGATGTTTCCATTGCGCCACTCTGACAGCC
>NMRB01000310.1:350817-388252 GCA_002633025.1 Notospermus geniculatus | reverse complement strand
CTGTGTATTTTGAGCTTGTCTCGATCGTGGACTAATAACATGAGCATACAGCCATACATTGTGTGTGTACAAAACTTATCATGCATAAGACAAGACAAATACTGAAACAGGTCGTATTCTAGCATGGCTGGCCAGCTTTACGTGCAGACATGATTGAGTTCAACTCGGACAACCGGATGAGTTTTTACAGCCGATTGTTCCATCACACCACCAGAGCTCTTAGTTTCCATAGCAGCCACTGGTGCATTCACGTAGACAGCTACCATCTGGCACATTCTCCGTCTAGTAAACACACAAACCAAATATGGTCAATTACAAGGATATTGCATGGAGCATCCATCATAGCACTATTTGTTCCTCATTTCATCGCCAGTGATCAGTGATAAATTACAACCAAGTTCATCTGGGGACATATCAACATCACAACTTTTCCATGGACCATAAATCATATAACCAATCCCATACCCAACTTTTACTTATACCATCATGCCATTGAAAACCAAACATGCAACCCAGAAACTGACCAACCATGCTTTTGCAAAAAGATCTGAGTTTTTAAGACGATACCATGCAATATGTCAACTGTACAACTCGTTATACACAGTGACACTGGGGAATTTATTCAGATCAACAGGGCGTCATTCATTAGTTTGATAGATTTCTTTTCCCAGTGGGGAAAATCTTAACATGGTGAATGGGTTATGACAACAACAACAGCTCTCAGTTGACATTGAATGATCAATGATGACAGTATGGTTAAAAAGTTCCACATAAGGCAATTTAAGCCATGTAACATTCGCTTTTTGAATGATTTGTCAAAATCTTTATGAAACAGGAAATCAGACCAATGGGATCAGCCAAAGATGTTGGAATAAAACAGCTTCGAAGCGCTACAAATTTTGCAACGAAATGTTGACCATACCCCTGACTGGGCAAGTCATAAGTTCAAAGCAAGTTCATCCAGTACCGAACATTGTTAATGTAGACAATTCTGAGGGAATCACATGAAAGATCATTCTTTACACTTCCAAAAATATCGTTCATTTGACGAACAGTATCCATAAACCACTTCATACAACTCCGGTACTGGATGAATTTAGGGTGAATTTTAAGCTCTAAAATCGTGATTTGACCAGTTACAGCATTCAACGCACCCAACTGGAAAGCCAGGCCCTAGTGGCAATATGTGGCCTCGAAGGCCATTGTCCTAATGCCAAAACGCTCTCCCCATGGGCATAAGCAATTGGTCAACACCCTATTTAAACATTCTAACCTCAATAAAAGCAACTACCTGTAAAATCAAAAGAAAAAGTGTGAACTAAAATGCAGACGTCAAAGAAATGTAACCCGCGATTTAAATAACCCGAAGGACACCTACCACTCCCTCTATATTTCCGTAGCTGTTACGTCGTTCCTTAGTGTCCTTCTTTGCTTTTTTCTCTCCCTTTAACGACACGCTACGGTCGCGTGAGAACAATTTAGTTTTGGCACCTTCTCGCTTCTCATCTTTTGGCGGACTGCTCGGATCAGAATGTTCGTGATCGGTTAGGTTTTCAGGATGACTGTCAGAGTCATTACGCTTTGAGCTATCGTCGCTACACCGACTGGAATCCTGGGGAACGAACGAAAGGCAAAATTTAAGCATATCAGGAGGAACTAAGATTGACAAGAGGTTGAAACCCGGATCCCACGCCTTGTCGAGTTTAATTTCTTTGATAAGTGGAGGGACCAGCTCATACATTTTGATGCCTCCACAATGGAACTTCCAGAGCGGAAACCTAAGCTGGGAAGTCGCCTCAGTTAGGACACTCTGGACACCCCTCAATTACAGACATTATCACTCAGTGCCAAATGCATAAGTTGCCACAGAATAGAGGCTGGACCAAATAGGAAACTGTCCTTTAAGGACTGAACATTATGTCCTAAAGCAGAGATGTCCTCCCAGCAGAAGTGTCCACAATTGGAGGTTCCAATGTATCTAGTTTTTCAGCACTTCTGCTCACAAAGAGTGGAAGGTGATAAAATAACTTGATAAACATGCAGACTATTGCGTCTACAACAGCGATATGCGGATGAAACGCAGCAAATCAAAGGTGTTTAACGTCAATCACACCCATGCTGAACAGAAAAGTGGGAAATTAAAATCAAACAGGGCAACGCTTTGATATCTCAAAGGTCATCATGTGATAAAACGCTGATACAATCAGTTGTATTCTGTTAAACAGCTGCGGTAACTCGGTACATGTTGGTCAGCGAATCGGTGAAGGTGATGACACTGGCTGTGATACACGATAACAATAGACACAGTGATGATGGTACGATGCATTGCTAATGTGTAATGATAAATGTGTTCACACTCCTGTTTTCACACAACAGCAGAAGTTTCTGACATGTGCTTCTGTAATCTTTGAATAATGCTTTGAACCCAACAGACCTTATGCAACAGGTGAACATCAATATCATATTATTAATAGATATACATTGTATGCTACATGTACATGGATATGGATTTCTTGCAGAAGGTCAACTGAGTGCAAACCATGCAAGAGTTAGTTTGAGTGAAACACCAGGGCTACATTTAGGACCAATCAATGCTATTTCAAAACATACTCCACCAATCACCATTGACGTCACAAAGTTTTTCAAACTGCAGAAATATTCAAACTTTTATTCCATTCTGACCTAGTTTTTGGAGAAAGTGCAGGATTTCTCCTAATCCGAATACAACATTACCTTTGGCACTTCAAGAATATCCTGTGAATTACATCGACCAGTAAAAAACGGCCTGTAAAATAAAGGTTCACATTAAGACTACAGAAATAGGTTAATTGACCTTTAATCCTGTTTTCCAATACGATAATCTCATACAGCTCTCCACTAAGCCTTTCCTAAGTGCCAAGTAAATACTTCCAATAAAGATGTAAGATCTCTTGTTTTTTATGGCAAATAGCTATGAGCCTCCTTCATTCTGGTGCAAGCTCCCAGCTAAAGTCCCTTGAAAAGAAGGGATTCACATAGATTCACATTTTTTCAACAAGGAATAATTCCCGACCATCACCAGAATGTGGGTCAATCATGAAAATTTCAAGGATTCAAAGAGATAAATCATTATATTAGTAATACTCATTAGCATGAATATGCACAAATCAGACCATCACACATATGAACCAATCAGCTTACATCATTTCTATATGTCAATTATTGAATAAAGTAGCCTATTATACTCCAGGGTAGTCACAATCAATTACAAACAATGTAGATGAAAAGGTCAGGAAAATGATTCTACGCAAAATGTGTTGGTTTAGGTGTTCAGAAGTTTATA
The DNA here is from genome assembly GCA_002633025.1 of Notospermus geniculatus. Classification (NCBI taxonomy): domain Eukaryota; kingdom Metazoa; phylum Nemertea; class Pilidiophora; order Heteronemertea; family Lineidae; genus Notospermus; species Notospermus geniculatus. The sequence goes on along the minus strand of NMRB01000310.1, from coordinate 384,930 downwards.
GGGAGAAAAACACACTGTTTTTCAGTCACTCCCAGTTACAAATCACCACGGTCACTGGCATACCTGAGGCTAGGTTTTGGTGTCGATAGGACACTCATGGTGTCCATTTCTGGTCCACTGTCACTCATATCGTCCAACTCGGCGAACAGAAGGTCTTCAATTTCTTGTTGATTTTGATCAGTGTCACCTAAATCTTGATCTGGATCCTGTTCGGAGTCGAGCACCTGGAACATGAATACAACAGAGATGAAGGCAATGACCAGACATTTTGACCTCCGCAGGTGACGGAGACAGCCAGCACCACTTGACTTGTCGAACTGAAGCCACTGGTTAAGGGGGATCCACTGGATCAGCTTTGGGTGCTGCAGCAGTGTACTAGAGATTAACATCATCAAAGTAGTGACCTCCCCATTCTGGCAGTCTTCGCTCCATCAGGGAGTACACAGGGGTCACATGATCCAGTACCCTTGAGAACTGAAGACAGTTATTGTGAATACCACAAGTTTGCCACGCTTGTCGTGTTTGGCGAGCAGGCCACAGAATTTGATTACATGTATTTGGTCAGTGTCTGTCAGACAGAGCAGTCATTAGATTATGCTCAGAAGAGTGACTGGTACAATAAGCCATGATTGGCGAGCTTTCAATCCAACTTTCCCCTTCAGTTTTGGCTATAAGTTCGTTCCACACTGTTACAATTTGACCAGACTTTCTGATTTGGCTGGGGTCCATATTCATAAAACAACTTAAGTCTAAGTGTGACACGTTTCCTTTGTTCAACACAAAAGATAAGTATCACATTTTGACATAAGTATGATTATGGACCCTGGGCCCTAAATCAGCATATTCAGAAATTTTAATCAAAAATTTTGACTGTGTGGCACACGCTATAATACAGTTGGTTCCCACAGCTCTTTATCTTAGAAGAATCAGTCAAGAATTCACACGCGAAAGAATCAATGTCGTAATGAGTATAATTTACTCTCGAGGCAACAACACTATCAGCTTCCCAGGAAATAATTGATGCCAATCCATTAGAAGCTTTTTTCAAGAGCTTGCCGATACATCGTGATGTTATTTAACTTCCACATCCCGAGTACTTTAGAGATGAGTTCTAACGATATCCCAATAGAATCGGCTAAGGTTACAGACCCAATATTACACTTCTGAGTGGTTAACCCTTGCATAGCTGAACAGAATATTGCAGTAAACAGCTTGGGGATACTCACCTCTTCTGAAACTTTGAACCGTCGCAATAAGGCTATGAACTTCTGCTTTATATTTCTTTGCTGGAAAGAGAAAAGACACAGACATCTTTGACTTGTGTCTGGTAATGACAGCCCTGTTGGCAAATTTGTACCTATGTGTTTCTTTGCCAACGATCTGTTGACATGGAGGAAGTGGAACTGTGAACCCGCACTGTGCCTACTCATTGTGTACTTCCATTTTGCCAACCTGGAACGAAGTAGGCAAAATCAGCCAGGGGCCATAATCATAAAACATCTTAAGTGTAAAATTTCCCTTAAACTATTGTTCCAAACAAGAGATAAGGGAAATTTTACATTTAAGATGTTTTATGCATACGGCCCCAGAAACACAGACATCTGTCCTTATCAGGATACTTTTCAATAAGGACCACATCTGTAAGTCCTAAGTGTACATTATAGAAAAGATCTACAGTGCAGACAGCATGTGTTGCTGAAGGAAACCACTTTGTAAATATCCACTCATGAAATATGCTACATAATCAACATGGTGGTTTTTACAGTCCACCCACTCTCCAAAGCAAATGAACCAGCAATCACCTAAAAGCTTTCTACATTCACGGCAAACTGCCATCAAGTCAGTCTCACGGCCGACTTGTGATCAATCAAAGGTGGGTGACATTATGACACTCTATTATTGGTCAATCTGCTGAGGACGCAATCCTGTTTGGCAAATAGGATCTGATCAGCTGTATTCTGAATCTGACACGCCTGTGACGTTTGCTGCGGCTTGATGGTGCAGTACTCAGCAGTAAACAGATGAAACCTTGTCAATTACAGTTCCGGCATCCGGGATAAGTTTGTTAGACATTCTCGATGATGTATTGGTCAATCTGCATCTCGCTTATGAGCTTATTTGCATGCTAATGGCCTTTACTGTAGAAAATACATCATGGATAATTCCCGGTGCTTTTCATCAGCAGGGGACCTTGACGTTGTCACAATTTATGGGAACATACCAACAGGATATACCACAGCGGCAAAATATCACATTCTTATACTGAAATGAGGTGTAGCCCCTCCCCCAGATCGATATGACCGACACACTCACAGCAGGCCATTTGAGGAGCACATTTTTCAGAAGTTGACGACAGATATTATAATGGTTTTTCTGCAAGCTGTCAAGAGTGTAATGAAATTACCAGACACTGCATAGTGCAGTCATGGCAGTCACGAAGCACAAGCAATTAGGAAGAACGGCACATTCAGAAGACATTAACCAGGGGATCTATACCGGTTAATTGATTTAGTGACTAATTACTTCCATGACTTGTTGGACCTAATGAAAGTAGCATGAATGATTATGCTCAAGAGTCCAAGATCGGGGAAGGGAGTGCGGCTATATTTGTATCCATGTGAAAATCAACTTGTACATCGCCGCATGCACTGAATTCACCCTGGAGGGAGGCAGACATGGCAGATACTAGATACAGCAAAGGATACTTCGATTCAAAGTTATCAACAGGCTGATGTGTGGTCAGCAATGCTGACCATCACCAACAGGAAAAGCTGGGCCCCGGCAATGCCAGACCTCTGTGACCTTACAACTGCTCTATTGGTGTATCAGCCTGATTATGTTTATGAGGACAGTGGGCAAATCTGGTGCTGTAGCGATGGAACATTTACAACAACCGAATATCAACATGTCATCCTCGTCAGCCAGCAGTCAGTGGTTACCTCCCTTAAGAATCCATCACACTGCTGGTACTCCATCTACATTATGATTTATAACATCCAACCTACAGCTCAGATTAGCAAATCTTCTATAAATGAGTAATGAAACCGGCTGAATTAAATGGCTCATTGGCCGACTAAATGTTTCCCTAACGGTTGGCTTTATGAGTGCGGCCTAATTGAAAGCGGGTGATGGAAAGCACTGATACAATTATCAAAGGAATCATGATGTAATGGAATCTCGTATTGCATTCGAGAAAAACAACAGAGGGCGCTAGTTACAGTCAGAGTAATAGAATTACATGTATTCAGATCACCATTTAGAGTTTTTGGATGCAAACTCATTACTTTCGTATTAGTGGGAAAATTCATCATACACTTTGTTGCAGGAGGAGGGGTGTCCAAGTGGTGGCAGGTGCAATGGTTTCTACTCTGCCAATCCAGCAGTCCCTAACAGACAAAAACCTCGAGGCACGGGACTGAGAAACACCAAATATGATATGGATTTCCCCTCATAAAGCCATCATACAGGAGTGATGAAGAAATGTTCCAGATATGACAGCGGCCAATCCAATACAGTAACAATCTTATCAGTGTCAGTATTATTAATATATTTTCCAACAAGCATGATGCTAGAGGGGGAAATCGATCAATCATGGCGATATTGTGCGCTCTCGAGTGGGAATCAAAATGCCACTTGTCTTACCCTTGATGTGACCTGCCGGATAGGACCATGGCTGGTCTTCCGTGGCCGTGTGCGACTCTCCTCATCCATCATAGGTTCAAGGTCACTCATATCGTCACCTGACCAATCCTCATTGTCGTTATAGTCGTGTGGTTCATCGTCGTCGCTGTAATTGTCGATATCAGGGGATCGATCTGAAAAATATAACATTTCATCGAATTCATCGTCAAGCTATGACGAAATTACTATCTACCAGCATCCAATGATTCAGTGAGTATGACTGGATGCTCGCTGATTTACCCATCCAGCTTCAAGCAAACGGAGAAATCTCAGCAGACATCAGTTGAAATGAGAATTTGATTTTAAATTCATCATATGTAAGGAATTGTTTGGAAAAATTTCAGCTCAGCTCACAGTATTGCAAAGCAAAAACAAATTGGAAATGTTTGTTGTCTGCATAATCTGGCTTGAACCCAACCTCTCAATGGTGGCAACCTTGATGTATGTATCCAGTGTGAAGGTGGTAATTTGTATGATGTAGAGCCATGGTTTACCACTAACGATTATCGCTCGTTAACAGTGTTACCAGTGTTACTGTGGTATTTATAATACGGCCAACAGGGCCAGCTTGGAATGTATGACATTGATGTGAAGTACAAACAAGAGTGATGTGAGGGAGGGAGATCATGCCCTGATCAACCACAGCCAGAAATGACTGACATATCTGCATAACATTCCTCCATAAAACATGTTTAACAGGTTGGTGTCTGTCCGACTTGGCACTGGGTGGGCAGAATGGAGCAGTCAAAACATCAATACCTGGCAGTGTCAACACTGAGGTTCTGGGTTCCAACTCCAGTTGGTGCCATCCTTCATGTGATAGAGAGGATGACTCTCTTTGACAGTGCCGGTTTTGGGCACTCTGGTTTCCTCCTGCTGTACATTTATTCCCTAATTTGTCAAAAGAGCCAATAATGAATAATGCCATATTTGGCACTTGGCTCTGAACACTGTCTTCCCAACATCAACATCTTTGCCATCTGTCCAGTCACCATGGCAAAATAGTCGTTCTTTCAATCAAACAGCCTATTCATCAACAAGGCTTTTGCTTTTACAGCTGATAATCAAACACATGATCCACGCCATAAACAAGATTTGAATTGATCGCGGCACACTGCCCCAAACGCACACAGAAGCAAAACCAATTACTCATTGCTTGCATCATGACCTCCTCCCTTGAGGGTCGACATGTGCAGCCCAATCGATCTGAAATTCTAGCAATTTGCGAATAAATTTGGTATGCTAGTCTTTCACAGTCAAGCGAGATCGAATTTGGTAGACTGTGGATCGGAATGATGGTAGACGCGCTACAATGTACGGGATTGATGATGTGTTGAGGAACTGCGGACATGATCTTTTGAAATCACGCTTATAGGTAAATATGCCGGCATACCAATATTCGAAAACACTGCAGGATATTGACTGAGCACCTTCACCGCCTTGAACGTTCAAACATTCCTTGCTACCAGATGATTGCTGCTCAGTTGCAAAGGTAACCATGCAGGCACTTGAAGAGTCAACCACCTGGCCTATGCTGAAGAACGATATCAGTAGAAACATAACACTGGCTGACTGGCCACTTCAGTACAAGCCATACGCTCTATCAATTCACTTGTATTGAACATACAGGGAATCTCTCTAAAGCTATGACACCCTTTGGGCCGACCGATGCTGTCCTTACTGAAGAGGTGTCCTGATTTCAGACTTCATTTCAAAACGAATGGAAATGACCCAACTGCATCTGAATCATGGAATAGACGATATTCCTCCAAAAGAGCGCAGCACCTTACGGGGGTCAGCTTCATGACGTCCCGCACGTCATTCGTGATGTTTTGAGGCGAGACGAAAAAAAATCAGATTGTNCCTTGACGTTGTCACAATTTATGGGAACATACCAACAGGATATACCACAGCGGCAAAATATCACATTCTTATACTGAAATGAGGTGTAGCCCCTCCCCCAGATCGATATGACCGACACACTCACAGCAGGCCATTTGAGGAGCACATTTTTCAGAAGTTGACGACAGATATTATAATGGTTTTTCTGCAAGCTGTCAAGAGTGTAATGAAATTACCAGACACTGCATAGTGCAGTCATGGCAGTCACGAAGCACAAGCAATTAGGAAGAACGGCACATTCAGAAGACATTAACCAGGGGATCTATACCGGTTAATTGATTTAGTGACTAATTACTTCCATGACTTGTTGGACCTAATGAAAGTAGCATGAATGATTATGCTCAAGAGTCCAAGATCGGGGAAGGGAGTGCGGCTATATTTGTATCCATGTGAAAATCAACTTGTACATCGCCGCATGCACTGAATTCACCCTGGAGGGAGGCAGACATGGCAGATACTAGATACAGCAAAGGATACTTCGATTCAAAGTTATCAACAGGCTGATGTGTGGTCAGCAATGCTGACCATCACCAACAGGAAAAGCTGGGCCCCGGCAATGCCAGACCTCTGTGACCTTACAACTGCTCTATTGGTGTATCAGCCTGATTATGTTTATGAGGACAGTGGGCAAATCTGGTGCTGTAGCGATGGAACATTTACAACAACCGAATATCAACATGTCATCCTCGTCAGCCAGCAGTCAGTGGTTACCTCCCTTAAGAATCCATCACACTGCTGGTACTCCATCTACATTATGATTTATAACATCCAACCTACAGCTCAGATTAGCAAATCTTCTATAAATGAGTAATGAAACCGGCTGAATTAAATGGCTCATTGGCCGACTAAATGTTTCCCTAACGGTTGGCTTTATGAGTGCGGCCTAATTGAAAGCGGGTGATGGAAAGCACTGATACAATTATCAAAGGAATCATGATGTAATGGAATCTCGTATTGCATTCGAGAAAAACAACAGAGGGCGCTAGTTATACTCAGAGATGGAATTACTCAGATTGCCATTTAGATTTAGGGCCGTATTCTAGAAGCTTCCTTAAGTGTAAGGTCGACCTTAATCTTTTGTATTCTACCCTGCAAACAATAGCTAAAGGTCGACCTTACACTTAAGGAAGCTTCTAGAATACGGCCCTTAGTATTTTTGGATGCAAACTCGTATTCTCATGTTAGCAGGAAAACTCATCATACACTTTGATGCAGGAGGGGTGTCCAAGTGGTGGCAGGTGCAATGGGGATCCTAGCTACGACAAAGGGCAGCACACCGAAACCAGGTCCTATACAATGGACGCCTTTTGTGCGGGAAATTGATCAGGACCGGGATGTCAGTTTCATTTCAATAGTTTTAACCACTAGTGACAGCTATTGAGGCAGTGGGCTAGGGTCCCCATTGTTTCTACTGCGCCACTCCAACAGCCCCTAACAGACAAAAACCTCGAGGCATGGGACAGAGAAACACCAAATATGATATGGATTTCCCCTCATAAAGCCATCATACAGGAGTGATGAAGAAATGTTCCAGATATGACAGCGGCCAATCCAATACAGTAACAATCTTATCAGTGTCAGTATTATTAATATATTTTCCAACAAGCATGATGCTAGAGGGGGAAATCGATCAATCATGGCGATATTGTGCGCTCTTGAGTGGGAATCAAAATGCCACTTGTCTTACCCTTGATGTGACCTGCCGGATAGGACCATGGCTGGTCTTCCGTGGCCGTGTGCGACTCTCCTCATCCATCATAGGTTCAAGGTCACTCATATCGTCACCTGACCAATCCTCATTGTCGTTATAGTCGTGTGGTTCATCGTCGTCGCTGTAATTGTCTATATCAGGGGATCGATCTGAAAAATATAACATTTCATCGAATTCATCATCAAGCTATGACGAAATTACTATCTACCAGCATCCAATGATTCAGTGAGTATGACTGGATGCTCGCTGATTTACCCATCCAGCTTCAAGCAAACGGAGAAATCTCAGCAGACATCAGTTGAAATGAGAATTTGATTTTAAATTCATCATATGTAAGGAATTGTTTGGAAAAATTTCAGCTCAGCTCACAGTATTGCAAAGCAAAAACAAATTGGAAATGTTTGTTGTCTGCATAATCTGGCTTGAACCCAACCTCTCAATGGTGGCAACCTTGATGTATGTATCCAGTGTGAAGGTGGTAATTTGTATGATGTAGAGCCATGGTTTACCATAACGATTATCGCTCGTTAACAGTGTTACCAGTGTTACTGTGGTATTTATAATACGGCCAACAGGGCCAGTTTGGAATGTATGACATTGATGTGAAGTACAAACAAGAGTGATGTGAGGGAGGGAGATCATGCCCTGATCAACCACAGCCAGAAATGACTGACATATCTGCATAACATTCCTCCATAAAACATGTTTAACAGGTTGGTGTCTGTCCGACTTGGCACTGGGTGGGCAGAATGGAGCAGTCAAAACATCAATACCTGGCAGTGTCAACACTGAGGTTCTGGGTTCCAACTCCAGTTGGTGCCATCCTTCATGTGATAGAGAGGATGACTCTCTTTGACAGTGCCGGTTTTGGGCACTCTGGTTTCCTCCTGCTTTACATTTATTCCCTAATTGTCAAAAGAGCCAATAATGAATAATGCCATATTTGGCACTTGGCTCTGAACACTGTCTTCCCAACATCAACATCTTTGCCATATGTCCAGTTATTACCATGGCAAAGTAGTTGTTCTTTCAATCAAACACCCTATTCATCAACAAGGCTTTTGCTTTTACAGCTGATAATCAAACACATGATCCACGCTATAAACAAGATTTGAATTGATCGCGGCACACTGCCCCAAACGCATACAGAAGCAAAACCAATTACTCATTGCTTGCATCATGACCTCCTCCCTTGAGGGTCGACATGTGCAGCCCAATCGATCTGAAATTCTAGCAATTTGCGAATAAATTTGGTATGCTAGTCTTTCACAGTCAAGCGAGATCGAATTTGGTAGACTGTGGATCGGAATGATGGTAGATGCGCTACAATGTACGGGATTGATGATGTGTTGAGGAACTGCAGACATGATCTTTTGAAATCATGCTTATAGGTAAATATGCCGGCATACCAATATTCGAAAACACTGCAGGATATTGACTGAGCACCTTCACCGCCTTGAACGTTCAAACATTCCTTGCTACCAGATGATTGCTGCTCAGTTGCAAAGGTAACCATGCAGCCACTTGAAGAGTCAACCACCTGGCCTATGCTGAAGAACGATATCAGTAGAAACATACCACTGGCTGACTGGCCACTTCAGTACAAGCCATACGCTCTATCAATTCACTTGTATTGAACATACAGGGAATTCTCTAAAGCTATGAGTATGACACCCTTTGGGTGGACCGATGCTGTCCTTACTGAAGAGGTGTCCTGATTTCACACTTCATTTCAAAACAAATGGAAATGACCCAACTGCATCCGAATCATGGAATTCTTTAGAGAGGTGTCAGCCAGCCTGGCAGAGGTGTCTGCATCAGAAGGTTCCAAAGTAAAGTATTGGTGTAGTTTGTCTTTTTGATCGATGCCAATAACCAACAGATGGCCTGTACATGAGCCTACTGTATCATAAACATGCCAAATATCGAAGGTTTCTTTAATGACTAACTATGCATTCCACAGGATGCTGGAGTCGAAATCAACATTTGGCATTTAAGTTGAAATAGAACAAGTCGTTTAAGTAAGCAACATCTGAACACAGTGTAGTACACGGCGAAAAGAAGAATCGATGCGTGTGAGCAAACCTCTACCTGAAAAACCAGATTTTCCTCCAACTTATAATGAGGATGAAGCCAACGTGATTAGTGCATGTTTTCTGCCATCCAAGGCTTTGCTTTCTTCCCCACGGCATAAGAGTACCGGTATAAAGAAGAGCATTACTAACTGATATGATCAATAATGCTCTTCTAAGTCTAATGCCATGTGAAAGAGCATTCTTGGGGCTAATGTAGAGGAATCTTGTTAATTTTTAATTTCCTAAGTCACAGCATTGATTTTTTCATCAGGAATGAGCTCAAAGGAGAAGTGTGAACCAATAAATGTAACTTTCATGATGATTCATGGAATATGAGGACACCTCAGAGTGCTTTGATGAATCATCTTGCATCAAATGGAAGAACGATGAAAGAAACCAGCTTTGGGGCTGAGACAGCTTGCCTTTGAAACCAACAATCTTAGGGCTTAGAAAGCTTGTCTTTGAAAGAAACCAGCTTGGTACTGAGAAATCCTGGCCTTGATTTAGTCATGTTTGAATGACAGATATCAAAAAAAAAAATTTGAATGACAGGATGTCAATTGAGGTAATAACCAGCTGTGGCTGAAGAAAGAGTGAGTATGTCGTCTTGGACAAGGTCCAAAGCTTATCTGAGGATGAAAGTGGTAACATTTTGCAGTTTTAATTGGTCCAGTAGTGAGAGAATTCCCCAAAGATGGTGGCCAATGCCAAGAAGTTGAGCTCATTACGACATATGACTTACCAACTTCTGTATGTCGGAGTTTTTGTCTTCCATTTTCTTCGTGGTCTACGGGTTGACTAGTGAGCGATAGCATCATGACTTGAGCGATGACATTGGTCCTTTCTTTCAGGTCGCTGTATAAATTCAGCTCTCGGTCCAGTGAATGCTGTAGCACCTGCAACGACAGATCAGACATATCCACATCAGTATTCAGTACAAGTGGTCATAAACGATCAATGAATCTCAGGACGTGGTCTTTTACATGAGGACCATCTGCCCGGTACTTCAATCAAGGAATGGATGTCTTGTGAAAGTAATGGAGGCCAATTTGATTGGGACGTGACTGGGAGTGCAGCCAGACTTGAGGAACTGAGGTGACAAAAGCAAGAGCAGGACTGCAGAGGTGCTACACTGAATTAAGGGCCAGTGACAATACTATCAGCTCCCTGGCTGCGGTTCTTCATAAAGTCCGGCAACATCTGAGCGCGACCCAACGGAATGCGGAAGTCATGTAATGTGGCAGAGCTTTGAGGTTTTTATCATGCTTGTCGACCATTTGTGGTTGGTCTCCGATTGTTCGCGCTGTGCACCGGTTATTCAAGAGCCGCGTGTGATTGAAGGGCCGTGGAAAATCCAACGGTCAATTTCCTAACTTTCGCATTCCATTGGGTCAAAGTCAGATGTTGCCAGACGATTTCACAGCATCTGGATTTTCATCTGGCTGGCCCAATGACTGTCAAGCAGTTGCGAAGCTGAACCAAGAAGAAAGAGTCTGAGCTTACATTTACAATCAGTCACAATAGACATGGGAAGATTCCCTTCCATTAGCGAACAAAGGAAGCAGGCTAATCAAATATCTGGACTCATTTGTCCCAGATTGGTTGGAATGAAAAGAAGCAAAGAGAAGATTCTCTTCGTGGCAACCACTGATTCTCTCCACAGAAGTTTCTCCACACAGCAGTATCAACAAATCAATATGCACAATCAGACAGGGGAACGATAAATGATGGTAATTTATTCCCCTCAATCTAAACTTGATCACTCCCGAGGAATATCTTGTTCGACGTTGGACCAGAATCGGCTTATCTAGCGAAGGCAGAGGACACCAGGGAATCCTAATGCGGGCATCAGAGGGGAGCGGCTTTGACAAGACCATATCATATTCACTCAGACTGACCTGAAAAAAAAATCCATCTGCGATGTGAATTCTAGATGTGTTTCAGACATGAGTGACTCGATATCATCATGACACTGGTACATACACAGATGGGAGAGAAACAGAAAGCTTATCCAAAGGATTTCGACTGGCATCAGATTCAGAAATACATGTACTGTATTTCCCTCTCTGGGGAGATTACCACAAAACCCTCGCAGATGGACAGTCTGTCTGTGTCAGTGGTGTCAATGACTTTAGTTATTCCATTTTGTTTGTCACAGGATAGACAGAACTTGAAAACGCTGTCTGCCCTCACTAGCAGGAAACACATACATGACCTAATTTGGTGGTACATATATTGTTTTCAGCAATTTGTTGATTCCATATCCAAAGCGTTTTTGTTGACTGGCTGTAAATAACACAGATTGAGTGCTTGCTTGCTGTCAAATAATGTATAGAACACTCACCGTACATATTGGATCAGTGTTATAACTGGCACATTGCTTTGGGCAAAGATACAGTGTTCAAACACTCAAACTGTCCAATATTCACCATAGGATAGTGGCCAAGTACAATTGACTACACATGAAGAGCAAGGGCAATTGCTAATACAGACCACACTCTCTGAATAGGTTGTTTATTGGAAAATGTGGAATGTGAGGTGACAGGAAATGAATGGCGCAAACAGGAAAAGCTTGCCATATTATGTAGTGCAGAATTATCCAACTGAAGTAGGCTCTCTGTGAAGGAATACATATAACTGCCCTCCAATACCAACAATGGATAAATCAGTATTTCCACTTGGGAGCATTGGGGAGTCGGTTGATTAAAGATCTATCTGAACTCAAAATACATGGTCATCTCAGAGTTACGAGGCAAGCCAAGACAATGATATTCAACCAGTAGTCTTGAACGTTTGTTGTGNCCTAGTATATGCTTAAAAATCTAAGTAAAAGCACATGCTTAACTTTTATGAATATCAGCCAATGAATGTACCATTATGCCACGCTGTAATGCTTGCTAATACAAGCTGAAATACTTTAGACCAACAACATTCCAACCTGAGGTGATTCATGTCTAAGCCCGGTGGTCGAGTGGTTAGCGCGCTTGACTACCAAACTGTTCAATGGGTCGGCGCGAGTTCGACTCCGGGCGAAGGCATATAATTGTGAAACAAAATTGTGACAAAATTTAGGGTCCGTCGGATGGGACTAAAAGCCGTGGTCCCTTGTACCTGAGTGTCTATGCCAGGGCAAGTAAAAGACCCCACACAGGTGGACTGTAGCCTGTCGTGGACTCCATACCTCCGGCAAAAACCCAATAGGGTTACGACGCCGGTAATGATATGATGATGATGTGAAGTGTGCATTTTCTGCTGTCAGTGCACAGTTCGATTGGGTCATTTTGGATGACATCACTAATTCCCAGGCCTGTGGTCAGTTTCACTGGTTGAATGGCTTTGTAAAAGCTAGCTCAACTTGCAGTGTAGGGCATGTGAACCAGACGTCTAAAGTACCATTTTTTTGTAGAAAATAATTAAAATAATTAACAGATATCACACCTACTTGTTAGCATTTTATATTTATGTCATCATAATTGTTAATCATGAAGTACAAAGCATCATCTGTGCAAGTTTCAAGTAAATCGAAACAGTAGTTTCAGAGTTATGCCGAACTTGTAACAACCCTTCATTTCTGCCCAGCCCCTTTGAAAAATCACAACGACAACATTGCAATAGGTTGAAAGGTTGAGGGTAACATACACCGTGGCCATTGCCAACAACGGTCACTTTTCTTTGGACACTATATTGTGCTGCTCATAGGCATCCATTCTACAGGGTGTATCAGAAAAAACTAGACTATCGAAAAAATCACCATAAAATAAACATAGTGGGGAGCTATATCCCTTTGTAGAGGACATGATTCTGCATGGAATGATACCAGTGTCATTGTTTACATTTCACGTTTAAATGAGCAGCGACGGTTTGAAGTTTGAAAATTTGAAGTCCTTTGCGCACGGGAATGTGAGAGTTAAAATTGGATCTGTCAAAGTGAATGAAAAGTTCAGACTCAAGCCGGTGACAGACTGGCGCGTATGCGGCGCGTCCTGCAGGCGTTCCGCCAATCAGATTGTTCGGTAGGTGTTTCGGTCCGTGTTACCGCTTCCCTGATTGGTTGAATGCTTTCCGACGCGCTCCTTACGCACCAGTCTGTCACCGCCTTGAGTTTTACTAACGTGCCGAAGCGTTTTTGAAATAATTAATCCTTTCACCCTCTAACCCCGAAATAAAAAGTCTTATTTCTGAGTGTATCCTCACCAAAATGGTAAACACACTTGCATGAACTGATCCTGACCTTAAGTGAATGTCTGGTCAATTTCGTCTTTTCTTCAAGTAGCAAATGTAATCCCTTATGTTGATCAGACAGTGACATAATTCCTGGTCAGAAATCTGTGGACACCTATGCACTCGCCTGAGTTTTTGGCTAGTGGCCAGTGTCTTCATTTTGAAACAAATTTGGTAGTCTTGCACTTCAAAATATTCAAGATATCAAATGGGTGATGTTTTGATATTCTGATATTCCCGTGATATATTCACTTTTCCTTAAAACTTTTTGAACCGACAGGCTTATTACACCTCAAAGTATCATATCCACATTTGAAAATCAAAGACTAATGACTGACTACCGAGAAATTAAGACAAAACCTATGTTGCAATACTTATGGCCAGTGAGTATACTTGGGGCCGATTTTTTAAACGATTGTTAAGGTAAACCTCGGTTTCATCGGCCTTTCTGACAAACCGTGAATTAACCAAAGTAAACATTTTGACTTTTAGAATGTTTGGCTATGAACGATTCATAAAATCCAAAAATTCACTTCGATTAACAAACAGTTTGTCAACTGAGGGTTAATGAAACCCGACGGTTATCTTAGCCATCGTTTATAAAATCGGCCCTAGACGCAAGGGCCCAACGCGCCGCGTAGCGGCCAACAGCGAAGCTAGCCAATGACTTGTCACGGGTCAATCAATAGAATTGGACTCATACAAATGTAGGTGAAATGCGCCTAATGTTCAGATGGAATATATCGGACGGTTGGTTCACGTTTTTAGTGGCTGTGAACGTAGATGGGTACAATATGTAGCGACATACTGACAGATTTGCTGGGGACTTGCTCTGTGGATGTTGTAAAATGCGATTTTTGTAAGATTATTCTGATTTATGACGTCATTTCTATTATCATAAAAGGGTCCCCTCATAGAATATGTTGAGTAGCTGGGATATATTTATAAACATTTATTCAGCAGCCGCCGCCATGACATGGCCGGCTGGCGCATCGGTAGAGCGTCCGGCGATGAATCCGGGGCGCGGGATTCGAGCCTTGCGATAGGCGATTTTTTGTCACGCGTCTGTTTCTCTGTTTATTTTTTTGGCTGAACACTTTTAGTCGCAGGGCGGATATCTCCCCAGCCCTTCCATTTCCCTACAAATCTGCATTTGCTAATAAATACTTATAACCACAGATCCCTGTCAGCTGTCCTGCATTCAGAGAGACTTTTCACTAAAGTCTCTCTGAATGCAGGGGCAGCTGACGACCATCGACATTCCCCTCCCAGTCACCAAAAATATCAACACCCCAACTAACGTTCAAGACTACTGGGTCTTTCGATGGTTCAATCAGACGAAGTATAAATGCGGCAGCAGATATTTTTTGTCGAAGATCAAACGTCTTTACATCGATAGTTTTAATGGGCCATAACACGTTATACTTGTTTCTAGCACTTCTAATATCACCAAGCCACCTGATGATTTTAATGTTAAGGGCAACAATGTCAAGTTTATCGACAACATGACGAAATTTGTGTAATTCTCAACAAATATTTCTTACTGATTGTAATTATTTTCGGAATAATTTTTAATTCGTTGACTGTGGTCGTCTTAGTAGTTGGCAAAATTGGCAAAGTGTCGACTAGGATTCTCCTCATATCTCTCGCTATATCTGACACTTCATCCCTCTTCCAAGAGCCAATACAAATCTGTTTTGGGGCATGGGGATGGATCTCTTCAGCCGTCTTCACTAACTGGTCAGCTCCAGCTTGCCCACTGTTCATTTTTTCCTCATACTTTTTGGCAAGTTTTTCCCATTGGAACGTCATGTTATTAACAATTGAAAGATGGATATCTGTATCATAGCCGCTGAAAGCGAGATTCATCTGTACAAAGAAGTCGACATGCATCGCACTTGTCTGTATGTTATTTATACTCGCCGCCTTTTACTCACACCTTCTCTACGGATGTCGTCTTGGTTATGGGTATCAAGTACAAAGGTGCCTCTCTCGCAAGACCTACGGACGAGTCTTCTTACCGGTGTTGTACGTAACCAATATAGTTGTGTCATTTTTGTTCCCTTCATTTTCATCGCAACCTGCAATATTTTGATTCTTTACAAAGTTTCAAAAAGCAAAATTAAACGAAGGGAATTTCAAAATGGCGACAATTCTTCAGTACGACTGAACAACATGAAAATCATGTTATTGACTGTTAGTGTTTTGTTCATTTTATTTGTTGCTCCATATGCTTTGGTTGTATTTCTGAGTGGATTAGCACGTTTTCGCGAGCTTCGACATGTCAGAAACATCGTTATGAGCAATAGTTATCTTCTTCTTTACATCATCGGACCAATCACTGTTTTCTTTAACGTGGTCAACCACTGCCGTAACTTTATCATTTATTTCCTCAGTGGGAGGCAATTCAGAGAAGCCTTTCTACGGATGTTACACAGGTGCTGATTATACGTACATTTACAAACAAAATACAAATATACGAAGAACGTTTCACTCCGATGGTCACGGAGCGACGCGAGCGTCACAAAAAGCCTTATCCACCTAAGCTATTTGTTCGCTAATTGGTTCTAGCCACCTATCAGTGGTCTGCAATACTAACTCCCGCCGTTTTGAGCCTCGTCAAAAATCATTTTTACTCGTCAGCATCCTTGGAAAATTTACTGTAATTAACATGGAGAGGTGGAGTGTTTAGCAATAATTAAATCGGTCTTTGTTTGATCGGATTTCGTTGAAAATCGACCGTTCTAGGCCGTTTTTTTTCTGCAAAGCGAAAATCGGCGCTGTTGATCTGACGGCCTCCACACAAAGGTGTCACTAAAATTGTTCGCTAATTTGGTCAAAAATCAAAAGAAGAGGGCCATCCGCATCGGTTCAAATTGAAATTGTGATTGTGATGGAGCGGTTGTTTCCATTTCTCAAATTGACTTTGCAGTAGTAGCACTAGACCTAGCCCTAGGAGAGTGCAGTAGCCCACCTTGAACTGTACTATTATTGGCCGATTATATGTTACAAGTCGTCGGTGCCTGCTGGCTAGTCCCTGGCCCCACAGCCAAGCTCTGTGTTTGTAGTGTGCACCATAAGATAGCCTGGACCTTGGCTTGGTGTCAATCGGCACTGCCATGCCTGGGGTGGTCATCTAGGAAGCTAACCATGAAATTTGTCCCTGCTGCCCGAGACTAACAACATACTCTTGAGGCTTGTACTGAATATCCAATATCCACCCAACTAGGCCAAAGGATAAGACAAGGCATTCCTAGTGAAATGAAATTGGGTACTGGTGGAGATATTTCAGCTTTTTCAGCATTTGTCCAAATCCATAACACCCAGGAATTTGTCTCCGTTTTATCAATTATGACCTTGAAGATCCAGTCCCTTAGAAGCAATACAGACTTCTTCCCACATGCAAGAGTTCAATCGTGAACTCGTCTGGAGTAAATTAGCGGCTAAAACCTAGGGGAAGTGATGGGTAACGTACGGGTTCTTTCCGTAATATTAGCCACTAACTCATTCCTAGACTTCTAATTCTGACTTAGCTGTCCGATTTTCAAGCCATTAATCCCACCAAATATTTGGAATGACTGAACCATGACACGAGAATACTACAAAAATGAACGAAGATAAAAGGCGTGTGAATGTTAACCCGTGGTGGCCAAGATGCAGGTGGTTCCGTACCTGCAGAAAACGGGACAGCCATTAGTAGGGAGTAAAGTGCTGAAGACATTTATGATCCAGATATCACTGGGAAGGGACATTGCAGATTGTGCACTTATTTTACTTTATCATTGTTCTTCGTTCCCCATGGGCCTGTACGATTTAGCACATATGGCCTTGATCTAAGAGATTGACCTTGTCGTTCAAGTGTGACCTTGACCTATGATGACATTTAAATCAGTTTTAATCTATTGCCTGTTATCAATACTGTAAGGTGATTAACTAATTACCAATATGTCATTTATATCAGTTTATAGCATCACATTTGCTACTATCGGTAGAGGTATGGTAATTGTAAAAAAAGATCATCAATAAAGGGTCACATGACCCCTTAAAGGCAATGGAAAAACCTACGGAATTAATGCCTAGTCTACACTACCCGCGAATGCATCGCCGATGGACCCCCGGACCGCGAGCACAGGTTATTCGCGGTGACCCACCACGAATAACCCGTGTTCTCGGTGTCACCGCGAATACCCGCGAACGTATCTACACCTGGTAAGTACTTGCGGCTATTCCCTGCCCTCCTATTAGCTCCCGGCTGGCGACCTCATTCTGATCAACTACATCCGGGTCACCACGCCAGCGGCCACTGACCGCCGATATCCCCGGGAAGGTGTCTCCACTGTTCGCGGTCATTCGCGGTATGCCTGCCAACTCGCGGGCGGCGCGCTTGCTCGGCGATTTTTTCAACATGTTGGAAACGGCCGCGAATGCCCAGGAACACTCGCGGGGTGTTCGCGGGCATTTCCATTCGCGGTCTTTCGCGGTGCCGTGTCTCCACTTGGCCCGCGAATCACCGCCGATCACCAGCCGAGTCACCGCGAGTATACTGGCGGTGACACTCGCGGTGGTTCGCGGGGACTCGCGGGCCAAGTGGAGACACGGCACAGATCTACAGCAACTCCATTTAGGCATCGGGTACCATGTGACTGTCCGCCATCTTGGATTTCTCTGTAATAGGCTCATTTCAGGAGGTAGCTCTTAGTCTGAATGGATAGCTTGACCCCCAAAACCTACATTTTGACACTAATATCAGCCATCTAGGTGAATTAGTTGCCATGTTATGAGGCAATTTAGGTATCAGCGGCCATCCTTGGCAGCCATCTTGGATTTCACTGCAATGGGCCTATCTTACATTGAAACCAATGGCTGCAATGGATAGCTTGACCCCAAAAACCTATGTCTAGACACCAACATCAACCTCCTGGCTGAATTGGTTGCAGTGATATGGAGCCCGATAGCTCCTGGCGGCTATATTGGCAGCCATCTTGGATTTGGCCCCTAAAATGAAGTCTGAAAATTTGTTACCGTCCATTTTTGAAATCCTTACAAAAAATGGATTCAGAATCAACCGAAAAATCAATCTGTACATGAAAATCTAACGGGAGCTAAATTCATGACATAGCCTACCACACTAATGGAACTAATTCAGTTGTGATAGGAGTTTACCCAAATGTCTTGCTCAATTCATGGAACACATGACAGAACTTTCATTCTGCATTCCATTGCAGTTTAATACGTGTAGTCCGATGGTATCCTGTAGGGATCATAATGGTGAGTGCCAGTTATAAATCCTGAATCCGACATGGCGGCAGGTGCAGTTTGCACTTTTACCAAGCCTGAAAGAAGAAAAGATTGTGAGAAATTTAGAAGTCTCAGTTTCACTGAAGAGACATACACTGCCACAACATGGCAAGGAGACAAAGCATATTTAGGACACGTAGCCACAGAGTGACTATATTGTTGCAATACAAAAAATACAATAGGCCTGAGTGTACATTTTGCCTAATTTTAAAATCACAATTGAACTAGAAATTGACTTACCAGTCAATTTGAAGACCGCCCTTGGAAATTGGGAATTCAACAGAGTGTACTGATTGAGAATTGGTATCCAATGGCTATATAGAAAGCTTGGATGATGGGCGAGGTTATGGACAGGATCATGTAACACAAGAAAGCTCAATAGAAGATCGACATTTAATTCAAAGCCAGAAAGGCACGTTTTATTTCATTGTTCATAATCGAACGAACTACAAAATATACTGGTAGGTCATCTAACATACATGTTGTGACATAACTCGTGCTGCTCCTGTATCCATCATGTCTGATGTTGAATGCAAGTACAAGTAACTTAGTTTGCGAATCATGTTAGAAGGTGATGTCTGCATTGTTCAGCATCAAGGAAGGTGGTACTACATACATATGATATCAGTATGTACTGGTAGTGCAAATCACATAGGCCTACATTGTCCTTGGCCCCTTTCATTGTGTCCAGAGACTTGAAAAATTATAGAATCATCTTGCGGGAAGAAGCTGTGATTATGGTATGATTGTGATAGTCTGTCATGTCTTGCTTCTTTGGACAATTACTTTCTGACATCATCAAATCATAGGACACTTAATAACAAGATGGATGGATTTGGTGCATTCGTTCCAAAAACTTTGGTCATTTTCATTCTGTAAAGAGAAAAGGAAGATGGTTTTGAGTATGAGGCAATAAGTATCAGTAATTCAGCACATAACTTGCCTGGCTGGCTTCACACGTGATAAGGCCTATGCTAAGGGCAGGCCTTCGAAATTTGGGCCTGGCCTAGCAAGCCCCTTTTCTGATTCAAAATTCAGCATTCATTGTAGTGGTCAGTGGATTCAGCAGTTCAGAACTTCAGTTCAGCAGTGGCAATGCCAGCACTGCACTGCAGCAGACAGTGACACAATGGTGTGGTGAGTCATGGAGTGGACAGCCACAGCACACACACACAGTGGTGTTGACGATTCACGATTCATGATGTGATTCACCTGTCGCGGCGGCCCCATGCTCATGCATATATGTAGCCTAGGCCTAATTTTTGTAAGCGGCGGCGGCTCACGCAGAAGACGCATTCATTCATCATGCATGTCATGACATAGGCCTATGTGCATGCACACGTCAACGTCTCGTAGGCTTGCTGCGGCCCTCCGACATGTCCGACATCCGTGAAGTTCGGTCCCATCAACGGTCTTTATTCAACAATACCGCGTCGATAAGTGCCGTAAAAACTTGTTGATTGGAACTCGGATATGCATACCTAACTCGTACTCAAGATTCAAAATGAATACTTGGCAATAGTGTCGACAATTTTCAATTAGGCTAATCGGTAAAAAAATATCGCACATGGAACTTATAGCGGAAGCCGTAACTGGTATCACTACTGCGCATGATCGAAAAACGAGCTCGAGTCAGCCCGATCGATAAACCGAACACTGTCCTCATTAAAAATACTAGTGCAAGCTGCCCAGAAGACGGGTACCAGTCTACCGATCGAACGCATGCGAGTCAGTCCGGGTTCAAATGGAACGATGACGTAGCAGGGGAATTCCAACAAACGAGTGAGCCTGCGTAACTTCAATATTGGGCTCGGGGATTACCTCATCGGCGAGTTGTGTTTTAGGCGATAAACTCGCAAAATACCCATCAAATGATTACGGATTGGGCCAGTTAACGAACTTGAGCTCTATTTTATATAGATGTAGACATCTCTGTAAGTCTTAAGGTGATATATGGCATATTTCTTAACTTATCGCTCGGAAACCAAATGTTGGTCACAGACATTCAGAGAAACTCAGTAAAACCAATGAAGACCGCCACCTGTGAGGTGGTGGCGGTCTTAATGATCAAAATATCATGAATACACTTTAGGCCCATCAAATGATGACACGCTCCGACGCCAAGTGGGGTGCCGGTTGGGCATGGACGGTTGGCCAAACATGCTTCACACCTTGATCACAGCCGACTATGATAGACTGTGTACACAATACCAGTACCCTACAGGAAAATATACAGAAATTGGGGACGAAGAAGCCAACAACAGCTGTAAAAATGACAGTCGTACAATGTACTGTGATGAGTGAAGCAATGTAATTTTTGTACACTGCATGAAGTCACCAGAAAACTACAAATAACGTCGGCATCCATCATACCAATGTTACTTGTAGAGGGTTCAATCTGACAATCCAATCGTTCAGCACACTCCTAACTACTCTAGGAAGTCATTCTTACTCATCACACGACTCTTAGAACGGGAACTCATACCACCGCGTCCTCTATCGGCAGCTTCAAGCAAATAGGGATTCCCGGTCTACAATAGTGCATCAACGCCGAAAACCACCCAAAAATTTCAACTTGGGAACGAGTTGTTAGAACTTCCTGCAGCCTGTATTGTCCTCCTGACTGGTTATTATCAATCATAACGAACTGATCTATGTAACAACGAGTCATTCGCAAAAAAAGGTTTGTCTTACTATTTGAAGATAGGGGAAGGCCGAAATTAGCAATGTCTGGGCAAATCGTTCATTCATTCGTCACACGTTACATTAACTCACAAATTGCTCACGTCATTACATAGATTTAAGACTGCACTTTCACAACAGCCAACCAGAAACAAAGCGGGCAGCTTTAATTACTTCTGTTAACTCATTCCCTTAATTAGTAAACATCTGGCAAAAGATCCAATCATATGCGAATTAGATATCGTCTTACGGGTCCAAGTCGCCAATCAAATCGCGGAGAACTGACAGGTGACAGGAGAGCAAGCATTCCAAAGACCTATTGTGTTTTAACAGTCGTGATCAGTCCAAGAAATTTGGGGAAATATTACGCAGTTTTCGATCGACCACACAGGAGGCAGCCACTTTGATTCCTATTGATTTTCGTGTTCGGGACGATTCGGTTACTTCCGGAGCGGAATTCTTGACGCGAGATCTGATATCGCGCGCTTAAAAAGTATTACTAAAATTGTTCGCTAAGTGTATCATGGTTTACTAGGACTAATTAATATTGACTAAATTTGTCTTGACAATTACCAAGTGTTATCTCGGCTGCTGTCGCGTATTAAGAGGAGATATCTGATTTTGAACGGCGCGATCTTGCCCCAAAAAGTGCCGATGTTTCTTGGTAGTCGGTCAACTAATGGCTCTTTACTGGAAAGAAACTTCGTTAGGCCCTAATGGACGTAATGTTTGCGTGGATATGTCTATTAGATATCAATCTTATGGAAAATCCGATCGGTTCTGATCATTGAATTTAATTGAATGAGAGTGCTGGGCGTATTTCCGAAGATGGGTAAATCGGGGAAAATTCGCGCGCTAATGTGGTCGCTGATAATATGGGGAGACGCCATGTTTAAATTGAAACCACCCCCAGCCCCAGAGGCGTTTGCGGGGGGTCAAAACCACCGTCGCTTGTACGCCCAGTTGAGCTGAGCACGCACACTCTGGAAAAACTGGGGTCTAAAGACGGTGTTTTTCTGTGATTACGTTCAGCTTCGACAAAAATGTTATCAATTCGCGGTGTGGGCGCATTGTTATGACCCATGTTTGATGGCGCGGGTGGTACGGTTACTACCGGTGGTAAACTTTCTAACGGTAAATACCAATGGCATAATGCCACGTGCCACCCAGTGTATCATCCAATGGTGGGTAATATTTATACCTCATTTCATCTTCTTCTTTTTTTGCATTCGTTCGCAGTGTTTACAATAGTACCAGTACTGTACTTAGGCTGCATGGACTGTTTGAAGTCTTTGTATAACGTCATGATCACTCGCATATTCAGAACGAAATCAAGTACACGCGGTTCACCAGGAAGGCATCCTGGCACACCAGGGGCATCGCGTGACTCCACCTCCTGTTACATCACTCATACCCCTGGCGTCAATAGCAGCATTTCTATTTCACGGCTTGGTCCTAGTCGCGAATGGCCAATCAAAATGCCCCTTTCATAAACTCTCGGTATCGCCTGTCAACCTGGCTTCCAGGACTACAAATATTTTTTGTTGTACATTGCCTCTTGTTGGTTGACTCGCCTGATCGCCCAAACATTAAAATGTCTGTGATGCTTATCAAGAGTACGCATGTGATGTCAGAGACATTTGGCTGGCTGCTGCAAAACATTGATGAAACCCTTGCCCGCCACATTGTGTTTTGCTACAGGATTGAAGACTGTAGTGCATTGTATGGTCTGTTTAAGCGACATGGGAAAAAACAGTTTGTGAATATGTATCACTCAAAGACACCTGAACATATCCAAAATGACATTCGCAAGGACATGGAGAATCCAACAGGACATATTCGCGTTTTGTTCTGCACCAACGCAGCAGGAATGGGTGTGAACTTTGCTGGGGTGGAAAATGTCATAAACTATGGGCCGCCGTCTGATTTGGACACACTTCTCCAGCAAGTTGGCCGAGCAGGTCGGGATGGGGCACAGTCACACCATCTTATGATATATCACAAGAGGCAATTAAAACGGTGTGATTCCCGTGTCTTAAACTATTTAAAAGATGATGGTGTGTGCTGGAGATAAAAGGTTCTTGATGGATACGGTTCTGATTTCCAGTCTACCACAGAAAAAATGTATTGCTGTGACGTTTGTGAAAAGGATGTGGAAGAAGCCAATGTATTCACTCACCACTTCTTGCTGTGGTCACATGATCCTGATGAGGAAAATGAGGATGCAGAACATGGTAGCCGTTACAGGAAAGGGACTGATGGACAGAAAGCTCAGCTCAGACACTTGTTATTGGACTACAGGCAGTCTCTTCTCTCATCACCTCATCTGATAGTGCCCGAGGATCTTGTCCATGGTTTAACCTTGTCACTTGTCGACCAAATTGTGGAGAAATCTGATTTCATTAACAGTGCTCAGGATCTAATGCTTTGTTGCAATGTGATATCATACAAGCAAGCACATGACATTGTAGACTTGTTTGAATTGGTGTTTCCAGGAAGCGTGTTCTCTGTAGAAAGTGACAGTGATAGTGAGGACTGGTGAGGCCACTCTCATGCACCTCAGCTAGAATGCAACATGTTTGTTTTAACATGCATTTTAAGAAATGAAAACAGTCCACTGTTTAAAATATAAATGTAAATGACAGTGTCATATTACATGTGTGTACTGCCAAATATATTTTCTGTCTAAATTGGTTTGTTCGATTTGTTCCATTAATTTTCAAACAGATCAACTGGAGGAGCATCCTAAAACCAAAACAGTTTCACACAGAAGACAGTATGAAAAATCATACATGCATGTTTAATTTAAATTCAAAATAAAATGAGCATGTAAAATAAAATTACAAGATTCAGATGATTGCACCATGAAATTAAAGCGAATCGAAAGCGAAAAAATTTGATTTAGAATAGAATTTGAAAGGGGACGAATTTTCAGCAAAAAATGTAAACAAACTTCTCCAGAATGTCAACAAAGAAATTTTCGTGCATTCTGATTGGCTGGATTTTGTGTTTACAAACACCAGCCAAATGTAAACAAAATCCGCTATCGATTCGCTTTAAGAGAGAGAAGAACAGAAGATGATGTGACAATGGCTCTCTGAACATGGAGAGCAAGCAAGAAACTGCATTGGCATGAGTGGTGAATCTGCATGGTCCCACGAGCCTTAGGACATTATTAACACTCTGCACAATAAATATTCTTCCCAGGAACCTTCCAACTGTTCAATGTAACATTGGTTTACCCAATATACAAAACATACACAGCTGTGCGATAGAGGCTGTATAAGGGATTTATATCCTGGCATCAAATGAATGATGCAAAGGTTAAGTACAGTGGTGTCCTTAATAGAGAGGTTCCACTGTAGTGCCATTAACAAATACAAATACTAGTAAATGTATAAAGATGCTAGATTTGACATCTGCCATAGTCACTCCAAGATACAGAATAGCACAAAATTGACACACAAAATGATAATACGGTAAGCAAAAAGTCAATCTCCAGAATTCACAAATTTTCGAGCCCAAGCGGGGTCTTTACAATCTGAAACTCTAGAAGTCTTTTCTAGAGTTTCAGATTGTAAAGTTCCACTTGGAAAAGACCCCGCTTGGGCTCGAAAATTTGTGAATTCTAGAGATTGACTTTTTGCTTATTGCCATAGTCTGCATAGTCACTGATTGTTGAGATGTTCTCCTGCTATGTTTGCCAAATGAATAACTGAATGACAACTGAACATCTACGGCAATACCATTTCGGCCTTTTGAACAGAAAACCATTTGTGCAGTTTCACAATATCAACCCTATCAAATGGGTCCACGAAGTCAGTAAAGGTATCCATGTTCCTCCCTGGTGTGTATACAAAGAACTGAGTGTTGACAAGTTCATTGACCATAAGTTCAATATCACCCTTTTTGCTCACTGGAGTTTTCTTTCTAGACTTTGGATGCATACCACTCTGTTGCGCAATGTTGCTTACTATGTCATCTAGAGTCTGAAGGGTCTTTGCAGCATTTCTGGCAGTTTCAAAAGACACATTTGGGCCCTGAGATTTAACAGACTCTTTGAGAGCTTTAACCTCTATCTCGCAGAGATTATCGTTTGGGATGTTTCTGCCTTCACCGCCTTTGGTGTTGGAACAAACATTCCACTTGTATTCAAAGGCATCTCTTTCACTTAGAATGCACTGCTCCAATGCCATCATGCGGAACATCCATATCTCGTACTTGGTGTGGCCACCCACATCGTACAACAGGAGCTCAAATTTTGCGTTCCGAAATATCCTATTGGAATCTCCGTACTTATATGCATCAGTCACCTTGTCACATTCGGGACACTGGTAACGACCATCAGCCAGCTTCATTTCATCAACATTGCTGTCTCCAACCTCTTGAGAATGCATGGTCTCTTGCAAGCGACTGATGTCCTGATTTTCATTACCTTTGATGTACCTGAAATAAGAAATAATGTTTAATAACAACATCAGCATGTAAGAAAATATATGTGTGGACATGGAATGGACTGGTTTTGGGGGGGGGGCACTGAGGTATGAAATATAATTGTATGAATTGAAAATGATGCTTCAGACAAATGTACCTTTCAAGAATGGCCCTAGCTTGTTCGTTAATCCACTGACACTGCATTTCTGCTGTAAGAATCGTCGGTGGTAGGGGTTTATTCCGAGTGGGTTCACCATCAAGACTGTCTAAACCAAAGTGGTCCATGGCACATGTTAAAATGCAAGCACAGAGCACATCAGTAATGAAGGTGTAGTGTGGCCTGGAATTAAATCAGGATATTTTACATTTAATAATTTTAGGGTAAGCTATTTTTTATTACAGTTTATACAAATCTGTACAACTGACTATAGTACAACATAAATATCTAATAATTCACATAAGCTGAATGCTTCCAGCAGCCCAAAGAGAGTTAGACTGCTTTAACATGTTGCCTACCTGTATGATGACACAACGGATTCTGCACCTTTGACGTCCCGGCGATTAATCACGTTTCTCAGCTGATAGAGTGTCCCACGATCATCTCCTGAAGCCATTTTGTAGAATGTTTGATACAGGAACTGAAATGGCAAAATTAAAGACGCCATTAGCATTGTCTGAAATAACAATAACATTGACAGACATGAAATTTATTTTTCAGGGACTGACTATGACCAACAAATTGCTGCCTGATATTTGTCTAAGTACGAGTTTCTGCAACACATTTCTACATGCATGCATGACACGTACACTTGTCCAACACTCAACAGTAAAATCTGGGATGTGATAAGTCACAAACAAACTGTCACATTCAGTAATCGGGCATTTACAAAGGGCATGTGGCAACATTCCATTATAATGGAAATCAATTTGATCAATTTTTGCCCAGCTTCTTTTAAAATGGGATGGATATACATGTAATCAATGTGAACAATGAATGAACTTTGCAAGAAATTCATGCAATAATCCAATGAAACATATCATAACACCATGCAAAAGACAGATCAAAAATCAACAAAGAGAGAGGCTGTTGTTTTGGGTCTACACATACTCCAGGAAAAAATAACACATGCAGATTACTACACCCCATACCCACAGGGCTGCAAAATGATATGATACAAACAAAACCATGGGTTGCAGTGGGTTAACAGAAAAGGCACTGATGCACACTGACAACAATTTTGTATCCACCCCACCCCTAATTACAATGGCATATAATAGCCGAGACATTACTCAAGAGTCAAATGCACTTTACTGTACACAATCATATAAGTACAGATTTTTGTTATATACTGAACCTTTTCATTTGGAAAAACAACATCATTTTGAAACCAAGAAAATACATAGATAGAATAAGCCAGCATTTGACATTGGGTTCCAGCCAGTGCCACAATTGCCTCAGCGCACTACCAATTTGCATCCCTGGCATAAAAAACAAACGGTAAAAAATAACAATTTAACAAAGTATGTAAGCAAGCACAGCAAATAAATTGTGGTTAGTAAGAAATTGTGCATAAGGAAAGCATAAATTATGTGTACTTAGTAAGGGGCATGCAAATGACTGAGCCACTAGGGGTTACCAGTGTCAAGTTCATTGAGCGATGGAGGCCTTCAGGTCGATGAACAATACCTCCAAGCCTTTCAAAATTTGTCTCTCCGTTTAACATGGCTTTTTGTGCAGAATAAGCCCGTTCATTCGTCAGAACATCTCCACCCAAAACAATTTTCTCTAAAGTCTCTGGTGGATTGCCCATTGTAGTGTGTGGGACAAAGTTTTCATGTATCCACTGAATGATGTCTATTATCTCATCTGTCTTATTATCTGATTTGTCCAAGAGGTCCAGCACAACAAATTCAGTCTTCTTGGCCATTTCCTTGAGGTAGGGATGGCATATCAACTTCGGCAAACATCCTTCATATGGTTGGAGAAATTTGAGGTTCTCAACAAGTATTTTGCAGATATGAAAACAAAAATCTCGTTCTAACCCCTCACAATCCTGTATGCTTGGGAGAAATTCCGAGCTGTCTACAGTTTTAATATCACCTTTCGATTTGGGGTCACCTGGAAGATCCCGGTTGATTACTCTCTTCTTCACCCCAAATTCAAAAACCAGTGGAAACTCTTCCGTTGCTTCTTTGACGTCATATACGTAGGGGTGACAGTCATGTCACAGTTGTCAGCAATAATTTCGTAGTCACAGTGTCCTAGCATTGAACATGCATCACATGATACTGATGATGGTTCTTCACATGCAACATTTTTATCTGGACATGCTGTATACACGTACACAGGTACAACACCGTTATAATTCCTGAAACTTGCAGAAAAGCTGTGCTCTACATGTTGCACTACATCACACCAAAGCGTGGGGTCATCACATTCATGACCTACTGAAGACAGACAAACTCTGGTATTGGGTCTGGAAGAGCGCATTTCATACATGTCATACTGACCTAGTGCTTGACTTGTGAAAACACCTTGTCGGTGGTCTTTGAATAAACCAAGGGTCTTCAGAATCCAATCCACCTCTACACCTTTACGAACAGACAGAATCATCTCCTCTACAAGGACCTTGTGTTGAACACTAATCTGTTTTTTCTTCCTTAAAACAGAGCTGGATGAAACTGAACAACCAAGATGTTGCATCAAGTCTATGGTCTGAAAAACACATGGGAAAAACTAAACAGAATGAGAAAACTCACCAAATATTTTTTAAAAAGGACATGCAAGGTGAGGGACATGAGAGGGGATGGGAATACAAGTGGTCCCTTTAAAAATTAAGTACTTGTTCCTCTTGAAAATTTGCTTTATCAAAACCCCAAGCATGTAACATTTTACGCTTACCTTGTTAGTGGCACCACCATGGTCTAGCGAAAGGCCAACGATGTAAGCAGGAGCATTTAGGTGCATGTTTCTTTGCTTTAACAGAATGGCTCCTCCCATGCATGATGCTGGGGTTATTTCTTTTCCGGTGATAGCCTGTAATGTTCTGTTGAACAGTGGACTTCTTGATGACATTTCGGCATAAAGCTGATTCCACTGGAATGAGACAATCTCATCTGGGTCTGTGCCTCGCAGAAGAGAGGGTGTTTTGGTGGAGCCCATATATTCCGACATTCAGTAGACAACTCCTTCAGAAAGGCACCGATGAAGACTTCCTTGAGTGAACTGTTGTACACAGCATACGCCACTCTCTCATATCCTCTTCTGTTGGCGATGGCCTTGCACGCCTTTATGAGCGGACTGTCTTCTGGTAGGGTGACCGTATTAGCCCGACTAGGATATGCAACACTAACCTGCAAAGTAATGATACATTTTACAATGAGAACACCACATGCAGCCAGCCATACATGTAGATAATGTACAGTTGTACCCTGTAAACTAGACCTCGGGTTCCATATCGCCTCAGAGTGATCCAGACAATTATGATAACAAGCACATTATTAAAAAACAGTTGTGGACCTTAACATTTAAGGACCGCCTAGCAAACCTGTCGACAGGTGTCCATATGAATGATCAAGCAGGCCTTGACCTCCCACTCTCAGGGCAGCACGATGTTGTGGAGATGGTGGCAATGCTGCTATTCCAATGTGTTGTAAGCCTAGGCCTATAGGCCTACCGCCTGCATCACTGCCAACAATACTAGGCCTACGTGGCCGTGGAGAATCAGAATAAGGAGATGGGGGCATCCATCGTGCTTTTTTTGCAGCGTGTTTTGGCGTCCCGAGTTTGCCAAGCCTTTCTCGAATTTGCATCACCAAGGAACATCGTTGCTCAAGCAACTTTTGCTGGTCGGCTTTTAGCTGGTTATCTACTTTTAAAAGCCTGTTGAGGGCATTGAAGTCCTCTCTGCATACAATGTCACTGCGGCCATCGCGCACATTGGGTATCTCACCTGTCCCTTCTATTTCTTTTATAAGTGGCAAAATGTCAGCTAGATTAGAGTTAAACATATTTCTCCTATACCTGGACTCCACCAGCTTTCCACAGATGCGACAGGTTTTGTCCGTCATCTCAGAAAATTACTCGAAATCCAAGCATTTCGCGAGAATTGAGTTGCTTGACTCGACCATGGCGATTCTATCCATTGCAGTGCACTGTACACATGCTGTACATTTTACTCTAGCTGTCATGGCGACTTGCAATCCAAGGGGCTTCTGCAACGCGTAATCTGATTGGCTACAAATTTGGCCATTTCATCTATCGCGCATTCTTGCCGTCTTTTTTCATTTATTGGTTTTATATTTATTATTACTGACGTTTTTTTTCTAAAACAAAACAGGACGAAGTCGAGAACATTATCTTCTTTAATTACAATGTGTATTATTTGAAATTAACAGTTTTATTGATCAAAAAATACCCAATTCAAAAACAGTAGCAGAGAGTTACGTAAACTACATGGAACAGCTACCTTGAACAGTGTGTAGTGGGTATTGCTGCCTGGGGTAGAAGTATGTAGTTCGACGGAATGACGCACTACCCCAGGTAGGCCTGGATGCAGGAAGGAAACGCCGTCGCGTTGTCAGCAAACACGGAACGTTCAGCCCATTCGCCGTGATAGCCATGCGTAATTCCCACCTGCGTCATATCTTAGAGAAAAACACTCACACGGACATTGGCATGACCAGCGGCATCAAGAGCTTCACCACTAAGTCAAGAACAAAAAGTGTATACAAGCCTAATGGCGAAAAGATTCACGAAGTGACGTCCAGATCAAACAGTAAAAGTGCAGTTGCTGAGGGAATATTTGTTTCGGACAGCGGGATAAGGAGTCCTTACTTCCAAACAGAGAAAACCTGTGTAAAGAAACGAAAAAGCTACCCGGAGTCGAACGCAAGACCATCGATGGCAAACCACTCGACCGCAACGCTCAACCCATTAGGCAATCGGACTCGCACCAGCATCAGCAAACATCAGCATCAACATCAGCATAACCATCAACATCGGCGACGGCATCAACATCGGCGACGGCGATGGTCTACATAAATCCTTATGAGCAAATCAATTATGTTCGTGCCAGGAAGCATACATGTACCGGTACCTAAATATTCGTGCACAGATAGGTATGCACTTGCACCAAATATAGATTTCGTTTCCTGAATTCTTGTGTTGTGGATTTTGTTATTACAAGCCGACCCCTAGCTCCCCCACTAGGCCTAATTCTGTCATATCGCGTATGGGCCAATCTTACAAACCGGGGCGATGCATTTTCCAGAAGCATGGGTAAGAATACCACTGATGATTTCATCTACAACAGTGTTATCGGGCGGAGTCAGCTTTGCTGTCAAGGGTATTCTGGGGGTATTCACCATTAGATGTACAGAGTGGCCAATTCCAAAACTCTCTATGGATAAAAAATCCTGGGCTTGAATATTCTGATTTGTAAATCCATAAGATTCTGGCCCCTGTAGACAATAATCATTTCTGATCTTGGTTACAGTTGATCTGCAATTTTGAGTGAGAATTTGGCACTAATAGCTTTTACGAAAAACCAAATTACTGTTCCAATATGAAACATACACTTACAGGCAGTTTCTTCTCTTATCAAAAACTTTACACGCTTTGATAACTTCGTTGTTTTCAAGCTATTTTATGAGGTACACGGGTACTTTCCTTGGTGTCCTGGGAAGGAGAAATACTTCCGAGGGGCACATATTCCCTCAGTGCCTTGAATACCCCGCATGTTCCACCACAAACGGACGACCCGAACCTGAAGTGGGGCTGTTTCATTTCACCCATTGGAATCACCCAAGAACCATCTGTCATCATGTGTGGAGTTTTCCCGGGTGACCCTGCGATGTACCTGAGGGGCGTTTCTGGGGTGAATACATGAATATTTTGGTATGGAATGCAAAAACCTCAAACACCACGGTGGCAAGGGAATAAAGTGTAGACAAGCGGGCATGATATAGGTAATGAAAACGTAAATTTATTGAAAATGAGTTTCATACCTTTTTCTACATAGAAAAATACATGTAATACTATTTAGAGAATACGTGTACTGCATCTTCTTGTAATAGTCCAGCCATTTGACAGGTCAGCAGCATTTCTCTTTTCATACCGGGGTCCACTCCAACTCGGCAGAATGTGACGGGGCGTTCTCTGTCTGTTACGTATTTCAATACGCAGTCGGGTTCCAGCCAAATAGAATCTTCCTTGGGAATGGAAACCGGATAGCTGATGTCAAATGGGACAATTATGATTCCCGTGCAGTCTCCTTCGTCGAAGTAGTGTTTTCGACGAATTGCTCCGTGGAAGAGTGTTTGATAGAGATGCCTCGAAACGTATTGGTTATCGACCACCTGAAGTCTAAGAATGTCCTCTCAAAGATGACTGTCTTTGCGTTTTTGATGTGATTCAATGCACCTTCCAGTGTCTTACATTCAACTTGCTGGACGTCTCTCAAGATGTCTTTCAAATCTGCCAGTTCCATTTCGTTCGATGTGTAGTCATCATGAACAGTGATGCTCATAATGTAGAGTACACTCGAACGTGTGCAAACGAGTTGATTTTCTCGAATCGGCGATAACGTATTCACCGCCAGATTGTCAAATGCCATTTTTCCGAGCACGACGACTTTCATTGGTCTGAAGCCATCTTTTGTATCACAAAAACTAGCATCTTTTTGTAGATTGTTGTACAAATATCGCAGTGTAGCGAAAATGTCTAGTGGAGTGTCGGTATTGGTCCCTGCCATCTTTGTGAATGAATGACGAGAGAGGGAATATTACCAGTACTTATACCATACTCGCAGACGGTTGTGACCATCGTTTGAATGTGCGGATGGTATTGTTGCTACCAGAGGAAAACTTTCTAAGGTGTTATTCCTTTGAAACACATCCAGTGGAGGATGGTAAGAATACCACGGGTGATCAGGTGGCATACCAGTCGGGTTCTGTTAGTGTTCATGTTGATTGTCAAATGCCAGTTGTGGGTATTATTTATACCAACTCACGGCTGTAGACTCCCCGTTTGATGGCGCAGATGGTATTGTTGTTACCGGTGGCAACTCTTTTTTGGCAAACAATAATTTCAATGACACAGGTCATTACCATCCAAGTGTAAGAATACCGCTGGTGATAGTTCTATAAATAGGCCGAGCTATTTCTATCACAAGCATAAAGTTCTATCAGACGACGTCAGCACTGTGTTGAGGGTACAATCATGATTGTGGCTGTTTTATACTACTACTTTATCTGTAGAGAAATATACTATGATTGTAGAGAGATGTTTTACGATTTCAAACGTTACCGGTACTGGAAAAGACAGAAGCATATAAAAAATGGATGCTCTTATTCAGGCAGAAGGAATTTCTGACATCAATGAACAAACTCGTGTTTATCAGGCATGGGATTACGTGAGTAGTTTAAGAGTCGACTGTTGGACATAGAAATAATATACCCAGCACATGAAATTCTGATGGGGTCTGACCGTGGAGGAACACCTAGTCAATTAGCAAGGTATACGACTTTCAAAGGTGGACTTTACATGTACCCGTACTATAGTAATACGCAATTAGCTGAAACAGCATTACAGTGCGTGATAGACCTCTACAATTCTGATCTGTTATACAACAGGAGACCGAAGCATGCTGCTTGTAAACTTCTCTGCGCTATCAATTTACACATATTCTATGACGGTAATGGAAGACTAGCCCAGTTACTTTATGCCTACGCGTACAAACCTATGCGGATTTCCAGCTATGATACTTACATCAAGAGAAGGGTTCACTAGTCCGAAGGTTCAGTAGTCCGAAGGTTCATTAGTTAGAAGGTTCACTAGTCCGAAGGTTCAGTAGTCCGAAAATTAAGGTTCACTGGTCCGAAGGTTCACTAGTCCGAAGGTCCACAAGTCCGAAGGTTCACTAGTCCGATGGTGCACTAAATCGAAGGCCCACTCGTCCGAAGTTGACTAGTCCATTGGATGGGTTCGGCAGCGGATGTGTTGTGAGATAAAAGTCGATTAGGGTGGTGATGGGGCGACATTGGGAGGTCATCTCCAGATGGAGGGAGGGGGCAGGGGCAGGGGTGGGGCAGGGCAGAGGCGGGGGG